>LJIJ01003398.1:0-19306 GCA_001718145.1 Orchesella cincta | reverse complement strand
CCACATAAGGTGTATAGTTTTTACTTATTAGTCATTTTTGATGTTGCTTACGTACAGCTAATCTAACTTGTGCAGCTACTACTTGACAAACCACGCATCGTATGTAGTTCTTTTATTATTAGCACAGTTTGAATTTAACAGCACAAATATAGGGAGGGTAACTATTTAGAACTTGTGCAGCTTTGAGATGTTTGTATCTCAATTTTCCATATTCTCATATACGTGAAATCTCTTACGAACTTACTGTTTTTCAACTCATTCTTAAAACTGATATCTGCTCTAATTCTAATGAAACTCTCTCAAAAACTCAATATCTAATCTCTTTCTGTGTGTTCCAAACAATAATGTACTCAGATACATATTATGACGTAATACTACTATGCAATGAATAATATTCATTTAGTCATATGGGTAAAGATATTCTTGCCAATATTGTGTAGAAGCTCTATGCAATTTTAAATTTTTTTAGCAGCTAACCTAAGGCAACTCAACAACTTATATTGATATAATGCATGCAAAATACAAAGATACTCCATTATACATCGAAAAACAAGGAAACTCTTTACTCTTTGTTTCCTTGAACACTCTTCCTGAAACTAAAACGTAAATTTTGAAACTATCTTATAGAGTATAAGCATATAGAAAATTATTGTACATAACTTGAAGTCAAATTGTATTGTACACTTTTAAACATTTTTATCAATTTGTAGTGTAACTCTGCGTTCTGTTTTTACTGTTTTTAAACATAAAGTATCTAGTTGTAACGGTAACGGTACTCATTTGATGCTGTTATTTGTTTTTAAAAACTTTTAAACTGTATTTATATTGATATGTAAATACAAGCAACTTATTCATTTTATTATTCACTGATGATGAAGTGTTTTTATATATTTTAAGTTAAATTTTCAATGTTTGTAGTCCAATTCAAAAAGAAATCTAAACTGATGATCTGACCAAAACAAATTCAAAGCAGATGATGTATGTACACAGAGTATTTCCATCGAAAACAATCAATCTTGCGATTTTTTATACTTTTATTATCTTCCTGTTGAGAAGTAAAAATTCCATGTAAATTTTACTACTTCCCAAAACTTGCAATCCTAATACTGTCACCGATGATGACTGCCAACGTAACAAATTAAAAAAATAGTTCGTAATATGTATACTCGTTATACAGCTACTCAAACAAGGTCAGAAAAAATTCGTTTTTTTCGTGTTCAACCCTTTTTACTTCTTGTGGAAACGTGTGGACAAAAGGTTGAAAATTGTAGAACGGATTAGGGATAAAATACCAATACGTAATTAATTTCTCCAATGTTGATAATTCCACTGAACTGTACAGTATGCTATCAATCTCATCAACAATCATTGTCAAAAAACTGGTAGATGTAGCAATGTTTTTTACGGAAATACTTCTTCAAAAAATCTGGACCACATACACTGAAATGGTTACAAATTACAAATGTACCATAGGGAACGTATAGATCTGATTTGTTAAATAAAACACAAATCACCTCACATTCATCTTAATAGAAAATGGAAATTAGTATAGATAGAGAGTTCAAGTTCAATAGAGTATGGAATTCTTGTAGTAGTTTAAAAAAGAATATGATAATTATGATGTTTATGAATGTTTATGATTATATGACATGACTTAAGAATTAATAAATAATTGCGACAATTTCATCGGAAAAAACTAGAGTTAATTAATTAATTGTAGAACAGTTTTCGGTTGTTGTCGTCGGCGAATCATTTCTTGGCATGAAAACTTTTGGAAGGGATATATGATGTGTATGCAAAAAAAACTTCATAGTGTTGCTGTGAAGTGAAATGTTTTTAATGTTGCGTTTCTATACATTTTTAAATTAGTGGTATTTACTTTGAAAAGAATTTTAATGAATAAACGATGTAAATACAGATCAAGATTCCATCTAAGGCTTATGTGTCACATTCACGAATTGACGATCACATTCATGTACAGCACTTGCATGCATTCATCATTTCATCCAGTAAGTATGTATATTCCATTAGGAATAATGCCAAGCATGGTATGCACGGTTGAATTATCATTGTCATCATACGCGAAAGAAATTATATATGCATGAATTCAAAACTTAAAAGAAAAAACTCAAGGTTTATTCTGACAAACAAAACCAAAAAGAACTGAAGCAATCAAACAATATTCACCAAGAAACTCGATTGTGTTTACGAAGACCTGAAGTTAAAAATCATCTAAAAATTGGAAGGTAGTCAACATCAAAACTTCCACGGAATGTTAAACAATTTTTAAACAAAACAAGGGGCCAGCCGCCGAATATTATGAGAGAAAAGAAAAACTAAGAACATTTAATTGAAAGTGATTTCTGAACCTTTGCAACAGAAACCGATAAATCAACCCTTTTAGTAAATAGTGAAAGTAGCTGTTGGGTAGGTGTGTATGAAATTAACAAAGAGGATGAAATTTGGACCTTAAATAATTTATACAGAACGGCTTATAAATGTATGTCACATTCGGAGTGCAACTGCAAAAAATGTGAATCAGAGTTAAGCATTCACATCTGATGATGATAACAATAGTTTTGAAAAAAGGAAAGATATATATTTAAACGTACTCTTTTCGTTATCGTATTTTTAAGGAAATACTTGTAAATTTAACATGGTTTTTCTGGAGCACTATAGTTATATCATATATGTATCGCTTACATAATATTGATAGAAGACGATATATATTTTCCAACATTAATAACTCTCTTTTGTAGCAAATTCGAATTTTGTTTTATGTTTTCTGTTTATTTGGCAGGAAGAAGCGAAGGGTTAGGGGATAGAACCTTGACAGTAGTTACAACAGGTTTCCATGAGTAGTTTTTTCTCTCATAATAATACCTTAAGTGTCTATTACAAAAAATGTCGTTGTCAAGGAATCAGTCATCTTTGCTTCTCTCCGACGGGGACGCTGCGTCTTCAGTTTGATCGCCCTCCTCTTCATCAGAATAATTTGTTGGCTCTTCGCCCGGCTTTACCAGTCTTCCCACAAAATCATACTTATCTGTTGGTAAATTTTATTTAAAAAACAATATAGTAAACGATATGCACAAATTTGTTTGTGAAATATACACATCTGGAAGGAAAGTTTTAAAGGCATACCTGTAAATTGTTCTTCCCACTCCCTAACTGATTCCATTTGTCTACTGTCAAGGTCTGACAAATCGTCATATTCTTCCTTAACCAAATCAGCCTGGAAAAACGCTAAAGCTCTTGAAGCATCGTGTCCAGCAAAAGGTGAATAAGGACCGCCTACAAATATACAAATATAAGTTTAGAGTAAGAAACTATTTGTGATGCGAAATGGAAACATTTATAGCAGTTCAGTTTACCTGGGCCGTAAAACCTCTTTCCCCGAGTTACGTCAAAAATTTTGCCGTTGATTGCTACCAAAACTCTACCATCAGGCTGTGTGCCATCATATTTTCGAAGTTCGTCTAGGAGCATATCTCTTTTCTTCAGTTTGGGTAATGGGGGTGGTTGTGGTGCAATATTGATTTCTGTGTTTTCTCTTCTCCCAGCAACAATTTTGTAGACAAGGAATAAGATAGCCAAAACTAATGCGATGTTAATTGGGGATGAAACTATTTCATTAATCGATCTTCTTAATCATCTGCTCGGCTCCCAAGACAAAGTTGTATTCATTAGCCAAAATATAATTTACGTATTTTATTATTATTTTCCGACTAAGGCCAGTTTTTATTGAGTAATTTTCAATATTAGCTCAACGAGAATATTGAACGAAATGCCACGTTGAACATATTTCATAAAAGATCAAGATGTTTGAAGATGATCAAATGTTTTCAATGTATATAAGGCTATTGTGAAGAGTACACCCACAAATCGACCAAAGGAGGTGGTTGAGAGCACACCGGTTACCAAACCAGAAATCAAAAACAATTTCTTGTATATTACTAACTGTAAAAATACTGACTTAAAGATTTTCGAACACTTAAGATGCTCTAAGATGACGTGTCATTTCTACTCAAATTAGTTATATATTTTATATGCTCACTTGAATCTACACTGGTTCTGTCTCTTCACACTTCTGCCAACAAGCTGTGACCAATTTGATTTGACAATTGGCACCAACTCAATTACTATATCTTTTCTGTCTCGTCACCCAACTTTTTAACACAATTTTGACAAATATTCTTGACTTGAGCCTAATTGAAATTTAACTTCCCCAAATGCCCTAACAAACTACTGGAAGTTATGGGAAGACTGATGGGCTCCGCAGACACACACGTTCAATACGTGTGTTAATATTCACTTCACATTGATTATAATTCATTCACAGAAACAGCTCCCACACATACACATATTGCATTTGCGACCGGCATGTAAAAAAATCCTATCAATAATGTACGTGCGTACATGCATATATTTTCTTAAGCGTGAAGGATACAGAGAGACGGATAATAGTCAAGGGAGAAAAATATCATCATGCTCATTTCATCACCATCATCATGATCATAAGAAACTTATGGAACGTGAAGTGTTGTTAGCTAGCAATATAGCATAAATATATCTCCTGTATATGTTCCACTGGTACATAAATACTTGAGAGTAAAGTTTGCCTTGATTTTTTTTGCTTTTATGTACACGTATCTCGTTTGAGCAATCAGTTCATACACATACACACATAATAGATACAGTTTTATATGCACCATATATTATTTTACCGTCACCATCTAAACTACAAGAGTGAGGTGAGTGGTGAGTATCCCCACGTTTTTCATATCGTATTTCAAAGCGAATCAGATGGGAAAACTGGACTCGAACACTTTTTTACCTTGATTTACATATTTAACATAATTGTCAGTTTGGGTTATTTGGCTGACTACATTCCCTATCAGTGATATTTCCTTGTTCAATATTTTCATTTCATTTTTCACAGGTTGATTATCCAATCCAACAAGTTAATTTCGTCACACAAATAAAATGATGGTGAAGCACAAGGTTTTAATTAGCCTCACTTGGCTAGATGCTAGGTTTGGCTGGTTATAAAGGACACGTAACACATTCCTCGTTCGTCCCATTCGTTGGCTTTTTCACATGCCTGTTGACAATGCCAATTCTCAAACCCTCTTTGAACGAAAGAAGATGCACTTCATGTGACTTGTCACGAACTTTTTTTTGATTGTCGTGATATTTATGAAATGACGTAAACCATTGCACCCTCTTTTAAAACTTTGAGTGGATCATGGAGACAACAATTTTTAATGTAAATTGGCAATTACATGCTCAGTCCAACAGTGCCCCAAAATTCGTCTAACAAAATAAAATAGTTTTCAAATCTTACCTTTAAAAGTTTAGTATGTTGGCGAGACACTTTTTGTAACAGAAACGGTAAAAATTCTTTGATGAACTGAGAAGGTGAAAGACTATCGCGTGTGTGGGCTTCTATTAAGAAAACTGGAGGCAAAATAATAACATTCACCCTGTCCGTACTCTCCACTCTCTATCTGGATTATGGTGGTGCTATTCTCATATATTGTTGTAAATGTTTAAAAAATGTGAGCCATATAGAATTACGTGTAGCGTGCAAAAGTATATGGTTCCCTTTTTGAGCCTTCTGTACAACAGTGGCAAAAGCTCTTCTCGAGTTCTGCTGTTGCTTAGCTGATAGCAGGATGGATGGTATGACGCTGTATTCCATGTGTCTCTGTGTATCTGCGTTTTAGGCATTTCATATTAGCAGCCCTGTAGAGGTGTGCGTTGCTTTCACAAATTCCAATGAAAAAAAACAACTTCAACTGGTGGTCTGGCCTTTTTTAAGCTGGTTCAGTATGCTTTTTGATTCGCTTTAGGTCATTCATGATTTATATTATGATACTTCTACCAACTGGAAATTTCAGTTTTTGCAAGAAAATTCTGGCTACTCTGGCTCATGTGTGCCTTCAAATGACATGCTCAGCAGAATGAATTAATTATTGAATCGAAAAACATTACTTTTCATGAGCACAGTTGAAGTGAGGCAGTTACAACTGGCTAGGACACTCACCTTTATTTTACTATAAAAAATTTACTAATAAGATGATCTTGATAAGAGGAGTTGTTTCTCATCCAGCAACACACATGTTTCTTTGGTAGGCAATTGCAATGTAACGAATGTAAAAGTGCAATGTATTTGCTAAGTTTAATGAAACATGTTTACAAAGAAACAACAAAGCCAGAAGTACGACTTAGTGATGATAAAAGATGTACATGCTATGGTATGATTAAGCAGAAGCAAATGAGTATGTGAGAACAACTCTCTAGTTCTTAGTTCCTTTGGGCTACTCCATAATGGCATTAGTGCCTCAATTTAGAGACAAAGCTTGAGAATATATTTATTCCTTACGGCTGTTATTATAGTACAAACGATGAAAGATGAGTCTGCACTGCCGTCCAAAATTCACTCTATACGTTACCTTGAAGTACTACAGGATATTAAGTGGCATTAGCATTGTATTCCATATCTTCAACCATCGGCGTATCACATCAGCAAGCGTATTTTGAAGGTCCTGTGTAATTTTGTGAAAACGCTTTTTATCTATCTGGTCAGGCGTTCCAATATGCCGTATGCTTGTATGTGTCGTTAAAACAGTCGTTCTAACTCATGGTATCAACATCAAGGTAACGAGGTTAGTGTTGTTGGTTGCAGCTTGCAAGTGTGACTGGATTGACTAAGCGTGTACTACCCAAGAGATTTACATGCTTTGTCTTTTGCTTCGTTTTGAGGAAACGCTCAAAGGCATCGCCAGATCATGGAACGAGTGAATGACAATTTTTTGTTATCTTGTTCTCTACAACAGAAATATTTAGATACAGACTCGTTACGATGAAAATGTGATGGACCACTGTTGAATAAATGCTGGTCCGGACCAGACAAATACCAGGAGAAAACAATCTTACATAATAAATTATTGCAGCGATAAACATTGATGACACAAGTACAAGCCATACATACATATCGTGCAATTTGTCTTTAATAGAAATATAAACGACTGAAGTTTTACGAGCATCTATTCAAGTTTACCTAGAAATGATAGGCTTTCGTATTCGATATTCCGTTTTCATAAATACTTCCGGGTTTTCCCTAGTGAACCATGTACAATCTAAAAACATTTACCTGGAAATCTTTCACATGCTGTTCTAATCTGAAAGGATTGAAATCTCGTTTTCACTTCTCTTTACGTAATGTCTTGATAAATCCTATAATGATAGCGCACACATTCTCCCAGTTTCAAAGAAATACAATAGCCACAGCCATGAACTTCCGAAGTTTTAGGTGCTTGAAGAAAATCAAGGTTTCCAGATCCTCAGTCGTTTACATTGTAAAGAAAAGAATACATTTGATTTTCTGCCCCATTTTACTTTCAAACAATATTTCCGTATAGGTAGGTACTCCATAATTTTGATCGAAATCATGAGACCAGACGACTTTAATGGTGATGGTAAGTACTGCTAGCTATTTTAAATTCCCATATATTATACACTCTCATTCCATCTGCTGAAATCACGAATAACGCCTGGTGCTTGAGCATACATATTCTTTTTACACAATCTGATCAGACTTTCTCGAGTATACGGATATGTATTCATGAGAAGAAACGAGCCGGTATTAATTTTCTGTGCCATAAACGTAAATTCCAATCTGACAGTGAGCCTCAGGAGTAGGTGCAAACGGCAACACTCCGTATTTTAACATCACATACCGGCTCAACCAATCAAAGAAAGATAACAGCCACTGATACAATGCTGTTATTCTTTATTGCCAATGCCATAACAGAATGACGCTGTAGTTTTGATGACTGTACTCCTTGTTCTTTGTCCTTGGATGAAACTCAAGAAATGGGAATAAAATTTGGATGTAGAGATACACATTATATATCAGTTTTATTGGCTTTGCGTTAAGGAAAATTGGAAGCAAATGCTGAGCTAAGCATAGGGAAAATTGCTCGTTTACTTTTGCTAACTGCAAATTGATAAATTTTTTACCTGTCTAGCAATAACTGCTACCGTATACTCGACATAACATCAGTTGAATCTTCACCTTCTCGTGCGGAAAGTGTGCAACCTCGTTGACTTTCAATTGAGTAAATCACTTGGGCATATTTTATGCATGTTACATGTTGGTTGTAGATTACCATGAACAGATGTTGAAAGTAATAAAATAATGCATTTAAAAAAGCCAACTAGACTCACACTGAAATTTGTTCATTTATTCATGAATTTATAGTTTTCAATTCAATGAGCGAATAAAACAAAAGGGACAATAACCAGTTACCAATAATAATAAATCACTTTACAGTGCATAAAGAATAGTTAAGAATATTTCTTCCTTTATAGGACTTCAGAATTGGAAGGAAATAAAATAAAAATCGTGTAATTATTAGATCAGTTCAATATGAAAATTAAAATAGTTGATATTTCATAACCCTTAAGTAAAATATAAATGGGAAAATAATTTCAGTATATATAAGCATGGGTATCAAGCTTAATGGTCTTAATTAAGACAAAATGCATAAAAACATAATTATGTAGGACTGGAGCTTATGTGAATTCTCATGGATCTCTAAACCTTGCACGCGTTCCCGAACAATACCACATATACTTATCAAGCGTTTATTCGCGATCCCTTAAGAGTTTTTGTAAGTTAGAAAGTCAGTGTATGCACAAAATATGCGTTTGGGACGTTTGTAAATTTCGCTAAATTGGCCATTTTCATACACATTTTGATCTATTCAGTCGGCATTTTAGCAAACAGAAGGAAATTTTCAGGATAGAAAAATGGAGCCAATTTCGATACCATGAACATTTTAGCTATTTCAAATTGATTAGTTATGTTGTTTTGAGACAGCAGTATTTTCCAAACGTAGGGATTATTTTTGGGAAGGTTATATAGATCCATGGAATTTATCATTGAGTTATAAAAGCTGGGTAAGGTTAAAGTAAAACTAACTAGCCATCTGTGCGACTTTATCGGCGTGGGCGTTGACGAATTTTCGCTTCATGTATTCCCAATATGGAGCACGGATTGGGTCAATGGTGCTTATCATGCTGTCCAAGAGCTAAAGAATTTTAAAAACACGATATTATGTATACAAGTGTATTACATTTACACTTGAAATTTTTATTCAGCGACGGCTTTAGAACTTACACAAACAACCTCTGCATACTCTGAAGTATCCGGTTCCCCGTTCCGAAGCAGATCATCAATAAATTCGATATATAAACCTAGCATCGGCACACTAGTACCTTCCTTCTTGGACAACAAAGGTTTACACCGGGTGACTACCTCCTTTTGCAAAACGGCTCTGCTATCACCAGCTAGTCGGATGAGACTACATTCAAAATTGAATCATTAGCATTTAAGTCTACATTTCTTTATAGGTTATATTTTACATTTTAATAAAAAATTACCCTCGTAAGTAACTCCATGGACTTTCGTTTGATAATGCCACCTTGACAAACTCCCATACTGCGTCAAGTTCTTCCATTAAATTTTCTGGTGAGAAGTCGCGTAAACTTACAAACACAAAATATCTCTGATTCCAAGCAGAGTTATTTCTCACATCATCTGTTAAAAGAAAGTTTACGTAATCCATTTCTCCAGCATATTCCCTGGATAATAGGAAAAGGATTTGAAATTATCTCATTAATGAACCAAGGCTAGATTGGTGTGAAATTCGCTACAAGTTAACTGTACTTACTTAAATATGCTAAGAATCCATTGTCGGTGCTGCCAGGCATGGTAATTTTTGGCGTCGTAGCTTAAAATATCCTTAGTTAATTGGAGCTCTCGCTTGAATACTATGTTCAACGCTTCTGGATTTTTGACTTGCATCGTTTTCATTGTCTCATCATAGCCGACTGCCCAGCTCACTAAAGCTTTTTGGTGATGCCATACTTGATAATTTTTCTGGATGTTTTCGATCATTTTCTCGCAAAATGTAAATTCCTTTTCAAACTCTTTGTCTAGGCCGGATTCGTCAATCAATTTAGGAACTCCGATTGCTTCCAGGACATCCCGCCTTTACACCAGAACAGACAAATAATATATTTAAAACTGATCAGACTCATCAGGTGAAACTTTGAAGTAAAACCGTATGTTTTTAAAAATACCTCAACTGCCAAACCGTGTAGTTTGCAGCATTTAAACCGATAGCATCACAGGTTAAGCTTAGGACACGTCGAGACAGTTCCCCGGTGTTGATTACACCCCGTATATAGTTGTAAACGTCTGCGACTACAAACAGATAAAAAAAATTGTGAAAATTTGACATATATCTTGTGCAAACCTGGTCTGAACCAAACTTTGCGTTTTAATCTCATGTACCATTCAAACATCAATTAACGTATAGAAGTAAATGATTATTTTACATTGTTCAGAGTAGTCTATTGCAACGACCGGAGCTGGGCCTTCATCGGACGGAATTGGTTGAATATCTTGCCATTCAGGTCGATCTTTGTAGAAAACGTGTGGCGTATTACTTTCATCATCAGAGGTTGACATGATTGAACTTGTCTCGCTGATAAGTTACTAGCTAGTAGCTATTGTTGTTAAATATTCCACTATAAATACTTTGGTATACTGCTTATTGACTGGCGAAATAAGTGTAACACTTTCCTATTCTGAAACTGGCTTGATTGTAATTTGAGTTCAATTGTAGAAAACTAATTAAAATGATATTGGTCAAGATTGTAAACCTAGTGTTAGACTAAATTACATTAATTTCAGGAACTTCAAATGCGGCAGATGATCAGGTTTTTCATTAAAATGGTTCAGTTTCAATAACAATGTAAGGTAATAGACTACAGAATCTACATGATGTATCCTCATGTGCGCAGAGTACGTACACTAATAATTAACTCCTTTAGTTACAGAACTAGCAGCACCGATAACTTTTAATAGTGTTTTTACATTCCCAACCACAAGAGGTTTGTTTGTGTTCATGTTGCCAACTAAATAGACCGAACTGACTGATGTTGACTCTTGACTGATCTCGCACTACACCATGTAAACCCGACCCAAGAAAGTAAGAGTGTGATACATTGTGGCCATTCATTCAAAAACATGTTGTGAGATAGGAGTGTACTTTGAGACCATGGGGTATTCCTCTACATTTTCATCCGCTCGGAAAACAAACCCTCCTGTTGAGGCAGTATAAAACCATCAAACTCACCTCAGTTGTTTATCAAAATGATAACACCTAATATAAATTTAATTTGAACACCTACTGCAGCATAAAGCCAACCCAATCTACATGTAAAACAAAGCTAGGCATTCATTCGATTGAGATGCAAATTTTCCTTTTAAAAAGTGGTTGAACTGTCAAACATTGTTGATAGTTCTCATCAACTGCCATACCTCAAACTTATGTCAAAAGCAATTCCACAGTTATTCTAGTGGTTGACATTTTGACCTTGCCATTCATACAGTTAGGGAAATAATGGGGTAACTTCCTACTTTAGCCATATCATTCCATAGTTTGTTTCATGATGACACGGTAGCGTTGACAAGTGAGATGCTGAACCTAACAGATTTTATGACATTTCACGCGTAATAGTTGAATAGGAGTGGTGCAGAAAACTAAACATAAATGCACAAGGCTGCTACAATTTTGATTCATTCCTCAACCAGTGAGATCCGCAATAATGACAATAAGACAAAGTGGGATGACAGTTAGAAAGAGATTTATGTTGCGGGCCTTATGCCTCATTCTATTTTGTTCACTTGTTATTTACGTAATACAGTTGTATAGGAACACTTACAATGGTTCAAACAGAAAATCATTTTTTAGGGATAGGCTAGGTTCGCAAGTTTATGGTGACAATATGGAGGGTTCAGTCGGTCCTCAGTTTTCAGGAGATGGGAGCGGATCCGGTGGAATAGCAGCAGGTTGGAGTGACACTCAAGGGTCACCGGTGGTCAGTTTGAGGGAGAAGTTGGTTCATTTTGACCTCAAAGGCATGCCTTTTACGGTGGAAGCGTACAAGACAATCTTCCCGTTTCTCAAGAAAATAGGGGTGACTGGTGTTCTCATGGAATATGAAGACATGTTCCCGTTTCATGGAAAACTCCAGGCTATTGCCAACAAGGCTGCGTACAACGTCTCGGACATAAGAACGATTTTGAAGCTGGCCCAAGATAATAATTTAAAAGTAAGTTGGAAATGTAATGCGATTATAATTTGAAATTTTGCACATTTTATATGACTCATGGCGATTTCATCTAATGGTTGATGTGAAATAGGTCATTCCACTGGTTCAGACCTTTGGCCACCTTGAATTCGTTCTCAAACTGGAAGACTTTGCAAGCCTGAGGGAAGTTGCTGGCTACCCACAAGTTATTTGTCCAACAAACAATAAATCAAACGAGTTGATCCATGAAATGATCGACCAAATAATGAGCCTTCATCCAGATGTTGAATATCTTCATATTGGATCCGATGAGGTGTACTACCTTGGTCTTTGTCCACTGTGTCAAGACCGAATGAACAGATTAAAAATGGATCCTGCTGATCTCTTTTTGTCTCATGCGACTCATGTTGCCAGTTATGTTAGAGATAAACACAATGTGCAGCCTATCATGTGGGATGATGAGTTTCGAAATTTAGATGAAAGACTTATTACAAAATATGGGATTGGGAACTTGGTGGAGATTTTAATATGGAATTACCATCCAGGTAGAGAACCACACGACTTTTAAGCATAAGTTTGGATATGAATATTTTTATTGTGAATCGCCAAACTCAAGTAATGTTTGTATGCATTTCAGATGTGCACAATCGCATCCGTCCGAACGTTTGGGAGAAATACTCAAAAATATTCAAAGCAGTTTGGATTGGTAGTGCGTTCAAGGGAGCTGACAAGCCAAATTCCATTGTGACAAATGAAACACATTATTTATCAAATCATTATTCGTGGATGGATGTGATCTCTGAATACCAAAATCGGGTGAATATCAAAGGGATTTTTCTAACCGGGTGGCAGCGTTACGACCACTTTTCGACGCTGTGTGAAATTTTTCCAGTTGCAATCCCCTCCCTTGTCTCCTGCATGTTTTATCTGAATGGTGTTGGGCAGCAGCCGAGAATGGATAAAATATTTCATCTTGCGTCCACATATTTGGATTGTGGCTCAGATATGCTATTTTGCAGATTTCCAGGATCTCAAATTTATAGTGAAGTTCTTACATTGTTAGGTTTACAGGTAAATAAATTTACAATTGTTATGCCATCTTAAGTAATTTCAACTTTTAAATTTTTATTGAGACCTCTAACCGTTGTTTTTGCATGTTTCACTTTCAGAGTAGTATGAAAAGAATCAAGGAGCAGTCAATCTATCTTGGCTGGGCTCAAAATGTCAACCTCCAGCTTCAATTTTCAAGTCCATCTCACGTCGAGTCAGTGCTACAAGAAGTTGTGAAACTGCGTGTGGAATTAGACAGGCTGCAAACAAATCTCTTCACCCAACTACGTTCCATGTTTCCTGAGTGGAGTGTTCAGGAATGGATGTACACTCACTTTGTTCCACTTGCCAGTGAAGTCAACTCGCTGGAAAGCAACCTGGGAAAACTGTCCAAAAAAATCACCTTTCCCGTACGACCTCTCAAATTTCCAGCGATCACGTTTGAAACGGGGTCGAGTCAAGGCGCAAAGTTGAGTGATCTTTAGGTAAATATATGAATGCAATAAACAAGCATATTAAAAGGCTCAATTGAGAGCTGTGATTAGCAACCAAAAACAACTATACTTTGTGTCTCCGAGTGCAATACTACGAGGAATCAAACGAATTGTAGTGCGTCAGATCTGATTTTAATAAGATCTACCTAAAAAGTATTAAGTCTGATTGTGAGATGATGTAAAATTAAAGTTCCCATGTCATAAAACTTCAATAATAACAATTTGCTAGTCTTGGTAAGCCAAAGGAACTAAATAACAAAGACGTTATTTTAAATGACTCTTGTGAGGTATACTTATCCCTGTAAGATTTGAGAGTGTTGTGTATCCATAAATAAAAGCAATACAATATCCTTATTACCTCATTGGTTGCATTTGTTATTCATTCACAAAGGAACAAAGTTCACTTTGGACATCCATAAAAGAGCTTCTAGCTTTTCATTTTGACAGTCTCATGTTGCCCACACCAAAGCTGAAGTTAAAGCACAAAACTCCATCAGAGATTGTAAACAAAAAGTGCCAAATCAGTACATGGCATATTCACGGTGTTTATGGAACAGGTCGGTTGTGGTTACAAGCAATATTTTTTTGTATAAATTGGTTATCAGAGTTAAGCATAGTTTTGGAACAACGAGCTGACAACATGGAAGGTGTGGTAGGATCTTCCAGCGACGGTGGCAACATGGCCGGAAATGAAATACAGGGCCCTATAGTAACCAGCTTGAAGGAAAGGTTTGTACACTTTGACCTGAAAGGGATGCCCCCAAAAGTGGAAGCGTACAAGATCATATTTCCATTCCTAAAAAGCATTGGAGCGACAGGAGTGCTACTAGAGTACGAGGACATGTTCCCTTTCCATGGGAAATTGCAAAGTATAGCTAACAAGCAAGCGTACAGTGAATCCGATATCAAGACGATTTTGGAAGCCGCACAAGGGAATGATTTACAGGTAGGCTGCTGTCACTATTGAATATTCATGTATGTAAGGTCATTATATTTGGGTCTGGCTAATGTTCTGCAATATTTACCTTTAGGTGATTCCACTGGTTCAGACGTTTGGTCACATGGAATACGTCCTGAAACTGGAAGATTTTGCAGATTTAAGAGAGCATCCTCGGTATCTCCAGTGCATTTGTCCGAGCAACATAAAATCCACTCAGTTGGTGGAAGAAATGATTGACCAAGTGATGAGCCTTCATCCAACCCTTAAATACTTTCACATGGGTTCTGATGAAGTGTACTATATGGGTCTTTGTCAGGCTTGTCAAGATAGAATCAATAAATCAAAACTAGATCGGGGAGAGCTGTTTTTGTCGCACGCGACACACGTTGCAAGCTATGTGAAAAACAAACACAAAGTCCAGCCAATCATGTGGGATGACGAGTTTCGTAATTTGGACGAAGCCCTTATTATGAAGTATGAGATTGGGAACCTGGTCGACATTCTAGTATGGAATTATTGCTCAGGTGACATTTTCCTTCACTCTTTTACTGCATTAATATACCAAATGAAAGGCAACAAAGAAAACTTTCTCTTTCAGATGTCCACAATCGTATCGGACCTAATGTGTGGGAAAAGTATGAGAGAATATTTAAATCTGTTTGGATTGGTACCGCCTTTAAGGGGGCTGACAAACCGAATTCTCTTGTGGCAAATGAGATCCACTACCTGGCGAACCATTACTCGTGGATGGAAACAATCTCTGAATACCAGCACCGCGTGAACTTCAAAGGAATTTTCTTAACTGGGTGGCAACGCTACGACCACTTTACTATTCTGTGCGAGATTTTTCCCGTTGCAATCCCATCCCTGGTTTCCTGCATGTTTTATCTAGATTCCGTTGGACAGCAGCCGAGAATGGAGAAAATAACGAGCCGGGCTGCAAACTTTTTGAACTGTGATAAGGACTTGCAGCCGAGCAACTTTCCAGGAGCTGAGATATGCACCAATGTGCTCACTCTTTCATCCTTGCAGGTAACCATCTAATAACCATGCTTGCTTATTTAATTGATCAGGAGAAGCATTTGCAGTTGACATTAATTTGTATCTCGTTCGAATTCAAGGCTACTATGAAAAACATCAAGGAACAGCCAGTTTACCTTGGCTGGATACACAATGTTAATTTGCAACATGAATTTAACAGTCCATCTCACGTCGAATCCATTCTCAATCACGTGGTCAAGTTAAAAACAGAGTTGGACGGTATTCAAACTAATCTTTTGACGGCACTGCGTGTGATGTTCCCTGAATGGAGTGTTCAAGAATGGATGCACACACACTTCCTTCCTTTGTCAACGGAAGTTAATTTGTTAGAAGCGAGTTTGAGCAAACTTTTCAAAAAAGAAACGTTTCCTGTTCGACCACTTACCTTTACAGATATTTCTAGCCCTTCTTTACTGCATTAAACACAGTGAAGATGTAAAATTCTTAATTATTTGGGATATTATAAAATTTTCTGAAATGAAGTAACAAATAAACAGTTAAGTTGCAACTGCAACGATTAACATGATAAAGTACTGTTTTCTTATTTCACGACGAAACAAAGTATTATTTACAACATAGAGCTTGTTAAAGAAATATAATATTTGTGTATAAACTCAGTTTGCGTTTATAGGATAATTTCACTGAACGTTAGATTCATTCCACATTAATTACTTCTCTTGTTTCAATTTGTTACATTATCTGAATAGAAACGCATGATTGGGATCCGATCTACACATTAAGTAATAGGTCAAATGTATCCTCATACACAGTCCATCGTCTACTCACACCGACAATCTCGGTTCAGTTCAGTTGATTTGCCTAAACGACTGAAAATTGATAGTTTAATTTTAAACCTATTCCATGCAAAGCCTTTAAGCCAAAATGAGGATCGGCTTTCCAGTTATCGTAATCACTTATGACTTGAACTATAAGGCCGTCCTCATTCTTTTTCAATAGTATGTCAGTAATGTCTTTATTTAAGGAGTGAATGTATAGTAAGATATTGGTTCTTGCTCCACCAAGAAAGCCACATAGTTGGTGGGTCAGTAATTACATACATGAAAGACATTATATTACGAAATCGATTTTGGACTCAACAGCAACGATACATGCTTAACATTGCTGCGGTAGGGTTTACAAAGAACTGTACTGATGTAATGAAAACTAAACTGGAGCGATTTGGTTTTGTTTGGAGCATTCCAAGAAGGATAAAAGACAATTTACAGTACGATCTAAGAGCCGGACGGTATCCTCCCTGAAATTACATATGCAGCCATTTATGCTTCAGGCATTCTCCAGCAGTAGCTCTTCTGGTGGGATCGAATTGGAGCATGAGAGTCAGGAAATCCGCAAACTCTTTCGCGTCATCCTCTGCCCACTCATATTTCTCATACAGCACATCAAAAAGTCCCAAAGGCTTGAGTTTCTTAATGTCTTAACTCCCCTACAATTTGAGCAACAAATAAATAATATAGATACAATTCCACTTATTTTAATCCATTGAAAAATTGTTATAATTATTGGAATTGTGGGCTCACCTTCCCGATTGAAAAAATCCCCAGAATATTTGTCAGAGTAAGCAATGTGTCTTGGAGTGGGACCTAAAAGCTCAATTATGTGGGCTATATGATCCTCATCTCGGGAATAGTCTTCCCTGTGTGCGGTTCAAAAAGGTAGTCCCCTGTTGCAAGTTCAAAAGCCTGAAAATAAAATAAAAATTGACAACATCTCATCAGTAAACTTTCATCACCGACATGGGAATTAAATGTTTATACATATTTTCTTTTAAAAAAGAGATTATATTAGTTTATACCATGCAAGCCGTGCTCCAAATGTCTGCGGGTGGACCATAACCTGCTCCCAACAATACTTCAAGACAACGATATTGACGGGTTTGAATGTCTTCGGTGAAATGATGATCCTTAAAAAACAACAAAGAATACATCCGAATTACCAAACCACCTATGTATAAATAAGCAAACCTAGTATAACTTTTAAAATGTTTAGTGTAACTTACCACCCAACAGGCATTTCTAATTCCGCTATTTTAATAAAAATATCACAAATTTCCTTTACAGGATCTGGTCGTCCAGCGACTTTTTGATCGGGACATGAAGTTGTCCGTCTCATTGTTGAGGAAGAAGAAGATTCACTTTAATGTGACACCAAACTAAAAGACATGACATGAGATAAAAACTTGGAATGAAAGTTGAGTACGGCTTACCATGTCCATCATCAACCATATCTCAAGCTCACGTTCCCCCGTGCTCTTTGACTGATGGCATTTGCGACTCATGGCCATTCATTGAGCGCCCAATATTACATTCGCTTCGGCTAGCTCTGAAAAAACTTTTCCTGTTTTCCACTGCACATAAATAAATTTAAACAGATAAGATAAGACACCCAAAATTAACATTATGCACGTTTGAAAGAAATATCGAGATGAGTATATTTTAACACTACCATTAGAATGTTTCTTCGGATGGTCCATAATCCAGATTTTGTTCTCATTGCTGTCTGAATGCTCAGCAGCCCCGGTTTCGGAATCTTCAGAGTCAATCTCATTCTCTCTGTTTTGACATCTCTTTGTGGGCCTTTACCTGGAGGGTGTGAAGATTAATTAATGACATGGTGCAACGTCTCGATATTTTTGTTGCTAAAACACGGATATCCGAGATGATCAATGTCATAGATAATAATGTCCCATTTCATTGCTCTGAAAGGAATGCACATGTAGTCTTTGATCTTGTGGTAGAGTTATTCTTGGGCAATCTCCCATCAAGAGACGCGTGGGGTCTTCATGCTCTCTCAATACCTCTCGTAGTTGCTGCGAGGGCTCCGCCTGGTTAGCTGCACAACAAATTAGAAACGTTGAGCTGTTTCGTTGCCTTCTTCTTCATCTTCTTTTTCTTATTTTTAGACATTTTTGCTATTTGGCTCCAACACCCCTGGAATTCCTTGGGAGTATGTGCTACTACAAACACAAAAGAACCAATTAATTTATGAAAGGTGCAGAAACTTCCGTAACCTACATGCCTGTTTTCCCTGATTTTTGACTCTGTTTCTCTGCATGAAACCTCATCACTCCACATATACTGCGGATTTCCACCAGTGCGGAGTTTTAACACACCCGTGCAGTTTTTGCCCAAAAATATTAGTGTCTTCATTTGCTAATTGCTCTTCGCTGTGTGAGTCATCAACATAGCGATTCCAAGTAATCATACTTTTCATATATTCAAATCAGTAATGATTTATTTTTACATTTTACCATGTAAAGTATTCAAAGCGCACTTCAATCGTCTGAAGAAGTTAGCGAGAAAAAATGAAGCAGTATAATTCTTCCGCAGCTCTTCATCTTAAGCAAAACGGCTTAATGAGTTGCCGTCTGAGAATGCTTACCTGACGCATAATGGACTTTAACATTTTGTAGCGGAATACCGTGGTAGTTTGATCTAATAATCAGCTTTAGCAGGTTATTGCCCAAAACTTCAAATACGCATACAGATCGAGTTCCATACGATTACGTAGGGATGATTATTAAAGTCACTCTAATAACTGAACAGTTTTTGCCTGTTCTGGTATCAGTATGGTCTTTTGCATCTGCTTA
>LJIJ01003397.1:0-19308 GCA_001718145.1 Orchesella cincta | reverse complement strand
AGGCGAGAAGTGCGAGAGAGTTTAGCTACTCTTTAACCAAGGGTGGAGTTCTTCACTTGGGAGCCGACTTGGTAGGAACGGCATTCGCGTCCGTTCCTGCGCTGCCAGGTTGCACTTGGGATCGACGGCCAGAGAAGCCTGTAAGGTTGGTTTTGGTCCATTAATCCCAAAGACACTGTTTATAAGAGAGAATCTAGCTCGGGCTTCCAGCGAGGCATGAGGTTGCTCGAACATTCAGAATAAGGATTTTTGACATCACTGCCCAGCCAGGCTGGGGAGCCTTAGACGCATTGTTTCACCGACGAACACCTCACAAGTATCATCCTGTCAGCGAGCTAAAACAGCGATGATAATATTTATAATCTTGAACTCGGCACCTCGACCCGCGCCATTCTGGAAACCCTCCTAAGTATCATCCCGGTTCTAGTGCAGCGTTGCACCTGCTGGGGGCGGGCGGGGGGGGGGGGGGGGGCGCGCGGGGGGGCGGGGGGGGGGGCGGGCGGGGGGGGGCGGGGCGGGGGCGCGGGGGGGCGGGGGCTCCGAGTTGATGGGCGCTGCTGACTGTTACATAAAAAGGTAAACATGTAATAGACATTGAATGAGTTCATTGTCTCAAATTGTTACACATCAAATGAAGATTAATTCCAATCATTTCCAGAAAGCTCACCTTCCATCTCTTCCTCTTTTTTCGCTTGATTCACCTGAGGTCTGCTACGGCGAGCGATTCTCTCTCATCCCGAGCTCTCCATCACCTTCCTCTTATTAAATGTGGAGTCCATTTTCGCCTTCAATTTTTTCAAACATGAAAAACAATCGAATTGTTTGACCGCAAAGTCGTCAGAGGTGTGAGTGCAACGGGCACTAAAACAACTCGAAGGAGTCAAAAGATAATGGCGGAAAATGTTGACTGACCTCTCTCCTCATTATGCTCTACACTGACAACTCATCAGACTCCCTTCCCCGGTGTCTTCTTCCCTCAACAATCACTAATCTGTCAATATCACACAATTTGGTTTCTTTCCATGATGAATGGTAATCATAATCGTGAACCCAACCCAAATCTCCGGCCCATAAAACAGGTAGACAGCAAGAGAAGTCCAGGAAGGCTGTGAAGAGCTGGATTGAAAGCTGGAAATCCCCTTTGTAAGAGGAACAAAGGCCCTGACTTTTGAATGAAAAAGGACTAAGTAAAATCCCTAATACTCTTTCATAAATACACTTGCACTGTATATTATCAATTATATAATATATTTATAATAGCTACACGTTAGAAAAAGAATCAGCACAAAAATAACAAGAATCTGGATCCATCCATTTCTCTCCGAACCTTCCTTCAAATCACTAACTAGTAAATATATATTAGAAACGCTCACAAAGCAATGCTTATTACTCATTAATTCACAAATTGAAGGATAGCGAGCTCTCCTTTCACCAAAACGGTTGGAGGTGCAATCAACTCGATTTCCCGAACAGTGCTCACATCAAATTTTCAAAATAACATCAATTAAATGATCAGGATTGGTTTTTTCGTATTTTAGAAACTTTCATGTGATTTTTCCGTCTAACCTGAGTATTACTCCTTTCATGAACAGGCCAGGAGGAATCCCGGAGCGTGGATCAGACCACCTCCTAAAACGCCGCTAATCCTGTTGTGATCACTCGAGCAAGTCTGTAAACTGCCCTGGAAAAGCTGTCCAACCTCCAGCAAAAACTGTTTGAAGCCCTTGGATTCCGAAATCCAGAGTTGTAAAAGAAGAGGATTTTATCCACATCCTCGAGCCAACCCGTGAGCGGCGCTATCGGTCCCCGTTATTGCTCCAAACTCCCAAAATCTTGTCAAATTGATGGAAACAAGCGACCTTATTTGGTGGCTTGACTCATTCCCCTAAATCACTTTGGGTTTGATGCGCGGCCTAAGCTCTCCTGCAGCTTTGAGTGGCCTTTCCTCCGCCTTCGGGGGGTCATGTTGAGTTGGTGTGGTGGTTGCGCAGATGCCCTAGCCTCTTCAAGCTCTCCTCCAGGTCGCTTCTAAACCAGCTCGTTGAGATCTTCAGGAGAGGGTTGCTGACCTCTGGAACCAAGTTCTCAAACCAGGCTTCACATCTGGGGGATTCTGAGTCGGGTTTTTCATGCTCTTTTCGAACGGCCGGTGTAATCAGATCGCACCTGTCTTTTGAGACGGTTGTGAGGCCCACTCTGTGTCGTTGAGGCAAAAGATCATCTTCCTCCAGCCTTTCTTTACTTCTTTCTTTATACCGGAAGAAGAACGAAATCTCACCGGGTAACCTCTGCCTGCTACCTGAAGGTAAAGGATTAAAATACCTCACTACCGATACCCGGCTACCTTAACGAACTAGCCTGTCCTCCCAACTTCTGCTGGAGAGGCACCACCATCATCATCCGCCGCCTTGGACACTATTTATCAGTGCTCAAGCAGAAAACGCCAAAACGAGCTCCCCTGCACCAGTCCCTGTTGTTAAAGATGAGCGGATTTGTAAGCTCGAGAAGCCAGCTGGCTGCCTCCCCACTCCAGGTTCAGAAGCAAGTTCAAATAATCGCCCAACATGAGATCCTTGTGAAGGACCTGGGGAGTCAGATTTGGGAAGGGGATGATGACAATCTTAAAGCTGAGGAAGGAAAATGTTCGTCTCAAGTCCGAGGAGGAGAAGTGGACTGCTGAGGGTGAAGAAATGGAGGGACATGGCGACTTTAACCAGAGGGACTTGAAGGTGGCACTTGAACGCAATGCGGCAGTGGAGGCGCAGATGGCGGATGAAGAATATGCAAGAGGAGATCATTGGACCTCAGCGAGAAGTTGCTGGGAAGTGATGAGGGATGATCAGGAGAGGAAGGGGAAGATGCCGCCGGTCCCACCTCAAGTACGAAACTGCGGGTGAGCTGTTACTGATTTTGTAAGCATGTTATTATAATTTTTGACTCATTTATCTTAAAGTACATGAGTATGACGTGTTTTTCGTTCATATTAATTATCATCTTTTTTCAGAGGTGGTAACAAGATATGAGGGGCAGGAGCCATACTCAACCTAAATTGAAGCCATCCTCCTCTTCATTTAGCCTCGTCTCTCAAAAGTCAACTATTCATCATGGAAGGGCCCCTCCAAACCTGGACTATTGCCTGTATTTGTGGATCCTCATTCGAGACAGAGGAGGGCTATCGCAGCATGTTTGATTCCACACCAAGACAAGCAGCAGGGTGAGTTTAACGGAGACAGGGGTTAACCAGACCACTCCAAAGCTAGAAAAGGTGAGCATTCGATGATCTCAAGTAAAAAACAGGGAGAGTGAAATAAAGTCATGGTCGGAGTCCCAAGCCAAAGCAAAGTTTAGTGAACAGCAGCAGTAAAAGTGAGGATGACGGTGAAAGATAAGTGAGAGAACCCAAGACGAAGGGTTGTATATCAGGAATAATCAGCGTTGAAATTTTGATTTATTAAATAAAATTGCTGACTCTACATTGCGACAATTGAAGTTTGTAAATTTTCATCATGATTTTTCAACCACACATTCGACATCATAAATAGTTCACGTAGCCACACATCCAAATATCAAATGTTATAACTTTCCATCGCCTGTATAAATATTTGCGTGAAAACCACATTTTTCGACCCCAACATCACAACAATCCTCTGAGTGTAGGAAACTATCCATTCATCCTCATCTTGATTGAATTGCTGGCATCCACACTAGTAATAATTCTTGGAAAGGCTGTCAAACCTAATTAAATTGAGGTCTCAATAATGGAAGGCACCGGAGCATCATTTTACAGCTTCTCACTCTTCTGAAGCATCGAATAGACAGCGTTTCTGATTTTAAAGTCTTTTTTCCATCAAGGCTCAATAATAAACCCGTCACTTTAGGATCGACTTCGCATAAGTAAAACGAAATGGGACGGGGATTCGATTTTCGGGCGGAATGAGATGTTCTAACTTGAGACTTACTAATTGCTAATAATTTCAACATAATCTAACTATTATCCCACAACTAAATTAGAACGTGCTATACACAATTGCCACCAATGGTAGTACTTTTAATATTTTACTTAGAAAGGACCGATGATGATCTACAACAATTTGGAATTATTATTTTTGGTTGAAGCTCACAGCTTTTTAAAAAATATCTGTCGAGTAACGATTGAATGTTTGAGTCCCCCTGAGAACTGATTAACAATGTATTTCGATTGAAAAATGCGAGCTTGTAACAAGTATGAATTGCCAAACCTTCAGACTCAGGCAAAAGCTTGTGAAGATCCTTGGCCATCTTCCGGCAACCAGTTAACATCCGCGACAGGAGAAATATAAATAGTATAATTACCTGTATAATACTCACAAAAATCCGAGAGAAAACTACTCTCCAAATAGTGACCTGCTAATAAAACCACCGTGTCTTTTTGTATCTCATCAGCTCGCTCAATTCTTGTCAAATGTGGTTGCAGCTAAATCAGTCTTCTGGAGATGGCAACTTTCTCCAAAACCCTTTTCCACAATTGTGGTAGGAGCGGAAGCTGATGGGAACGTGGTGATGACAAAGCCGTACTTTCCAAGGTTCGTTCTTTGACTGGATGTTGTCGCAGCGAATCTCTAGTATTTTCACTCAGCTTCTTGCAGCAATTTGGCTGGGTGGGTTTTGGGTTGATACTACTTGGTGGCGAAAAGGCGCTTTGGAGGAAAGAAGTGCCATCTCCAGAAGACTGATTAGCCTCGCAACCAAAAACATTTGCACAAGAAATGAGCGAGCTGATGGAGATTAACAAAAAGGACACGGTGAGTTTAATTAGCAGGTCACTATTTGGAGAGTAGTTTTTCTCTCGGATTTTTTGTGAGTATATACGCGTAACTATTACTATTATATTTTACTCCTGTCGCGGCATGTTAAAACTTCGGTGCCGGAAGATGCTCCAGGATCTTCACAGCTTTTGCCCTGAGTTGAAGGTTTGGCAATTCATACTTGTTACAAGCTCGCATTTTTCAATCGAAATACATTGTTAATCAGTTCTCAGGGGACTCAAACATTCCATCGCTTACTCGACAGATATTTTTTTAAAAAGCAGCTTCAACAAAATAATAATTCCAAATTGTTGTAGATCATCATCGTCCTTTGCTAAGTAAAATATAAAAGTTACTACCAATTGGTGCAATTGTGTATAGCACTAATTTAGTTGAGGATAATAGTTAGATTTGTTTGAAATTATTAGCATTAGTAAGTCTCTAGTTAGAAATCTCATTCCGCCCCGAAAATCGAATCCCGTCCCATTTCGTTTTACTTATGCGAAGTCGATCCTAAAGTGACGGTTTATTATTGAGCCTTGATGGAAAAAAGACTTCGAAATCAGAAACGCTGTCTATTCGGGTCTCCATGCTTCAGAAAGAGTGAGAAGCTGTCAAAATGATGCTTCCGGTGCCTTCCAATTACTTGAGACGCTCAATTTAATTAGGTTTGACAGCCTTTCCAAGAATTATTACTAGGTGGATGCCAGCAATTCAATCAAGATGAGGATGAATGGATAGTTTCTACACTCAGAGGATTGTTGTGATGTTGGGGGTCCGAGAAAAATGTGGCTTTCACCAAATATTTATACAGGCGATGGAAAGTTATAACATTGATATTTGGATGTGTGCTACGTGAAGCTATTTTGATGTCGCAATGTGTGGTTGAAAAATCCATGATGAAACGTTTATAAACTTCAATTGCCGCAATGTACAGTCAGAAATTTTATTTAATAAATTAAAATTTCAACGCTGATTATTCCTGATACAACCCTTCGTCTTGGGCTTCTCTCACTTATCTTTTCACCGTCATCCTCACTTTTACTGCTGCCTGTTCACTAAACTTTGCTTTGGCTTGGGGACTCCGACCTTGACTTTATTTCACTCTCCCTGTTTTTCTACTTGAGATCGTAAAATGTTCCCTTTTCTAGCTTTCGAGGGGGTCTGGTTAACCGCTGTCTACTTTAAACTCACCCTGCTGCTTGTCTTGGTGTGGAATCAAACATGCTGCGATAGGCCCCTCCCTCTGCTCTCGAATGAGGATCCACAAAATACAGGCCAATAGTCCAAGGTTTTGGAGGGGCCCTTCCATGATGAATAGTTGACTTTTGGAGGAACGAGGCTAAATGAAGAGAGGATTGGCCTTCAATTTAGGTTGAGTATGGCTCCTCCGCCCCTCATATCTTGTTACCAACCTCTGAAAAAAGATGATAAATGATATGAATGAAAAACACGTCATACTCATGTACTTTAAGATAAATGAGTCAAAAATTATAGTAAACATGCTTACAAAATCAGTAACAGCTCACCGCAGTTTTCGTACTTGAGGTGGGACCGGCGGCATCTTCCCTTCCTCCTCTGATCATCCTCATCACTTCCCAGCAACGTCTCGCTGAGTCCAATGATCTCCTCTTGCATATTCTTCATCCGCCATCTGCCGCCTCCACTCCCGCATTGCGTTCAAGTGCCACCTTCAAGTCCCTCTTGGTTAAAGTCGCCATGTCCCTCCATTTCTCCACCTCAGCAGTCCACTTCTCCTCCTCGGACTTGAGACGAACATTTTCCTTCCTCAGCTTGAAATTGTCATCATCCCCCTTCCAAATCTGACTCCTCAGCTCCTTCACAAGGATCTCATGTTGGGCGATTATTTGAACTTGCCTGAACCTGGAGTGGGGAGGCCAGCCAGCTGCTTCTCGAGCCTTACAAATCCGCCTCATCTTTAACAACAAGGGACTGGTGCAGGCGAGCTCGTTTTCCGTTTTCCGCTTGAGCACTGATAAAATAGTGTCCAAGGCGGCGGATGATGATGGTGGTGCCTCTTCCACAGAGTTGGGACAGCTAGTTCGTTTAAGGTAGCCGGTATCGGTAGTGAGGTATTTTAATCTTTACCTTCACGTAGCAGGCAGAGTACCGGTAGATTTCGTTCTTCTTCCGGTATAAGAAAGAAGAAGAAGGCTGGAGGAAGATGATCTTTTCCTCAACGACACAGAGTGGGCTCACAACCGTCTCAAAAGACAGGTGCGATCTGATTACACCGCCGTTCGAAAAGAGCTTGAAAAACCCGACTCACAATCCCTCCAGATGTGAAGCCTGAACCCTCGACGGCGGAGGAAAAGGCTACTCAAAGCCAAATGGAGCTTAGCCCGCATCAAACCCAAAGTGATTTTGGGGAATGAGTCAAGCCACCAAAATAAGGTCACTTGATTCCATCAATTTGACAAGATTTTGGGAGTTTGGAGCAATAACGGGGACCGATAGCGCCCTCACGGGTTGGCTCGAGGATGTGGATAAAATCCTCTTCTTTTACAACTCTGATTTCGGAATCAAGGGCTCCAAACAGTTTTTGCTGGAGGTTGGACATCTTTTCCAGCAGTTTGCAGATTCGCTAGAGTGATCAACGCAGGGTTAGCAGCGTTTTAGGAGGTGGGTCTGATCTACGCTTACGGGATTCCTCTTGACATCCTCATGAAAGGAATAATACTCAGGTTAGACGGAAAAATCACATGAAAGTTTCTAAAAATACGAAAAAACCAATCCTGATCATTTAATTGATGTTATTTTGAAATAGGATGTGAGCCACCTGTCCGGAAGATCGAGTTGATGCACCTCCAACCGTTTTGGAGAAAGGAGAGCTCGCTATTCATTCAATTTTGTGAATTCTTGTAATTTTTGTGCTGATTATTTTTCTAACGTGTACAAGTATTATAATATATTATATAATTGATAATATACAGTGCAAGTGTATTATGAAAGAGTATTAGGGATTTACTTAGTCCTTTTTCATTCAAAAGTCAGGATCTTTGTTCCTCTTCATAAAGAGGTAGCTTTAACCAAAGCTACATTCACAATCCAACTCTTCACAACCTTCCTGGACTCTCTTGTCTGTCTACCCACCTGTTTCTTGAGGAGACCGACAAGATGAGTTGGTATTGCAGTGCACATTATAGATTAACCATTCATCATAAAGAACTTCAATATGTCTGTAGTAAACTGACAGAATTAGAATGAATGTTGAAGGGAGGAAGAACACGGAAAGGAGTTTAGTTGTCAGTTAGAGCTAATGAGTGCAAGTCAGTCCAACAATATTTCCCCCCATTCTTTTGACCTCCAATTCGAGTTAGTTTTGTTGACCGTTGACTCACCCACTCCTGACGACTTCAGGTCAATAAGTCGATAGTTTTTTCGTGTTTTGAAAAACTGAAAGGCGAAAATGAACTCCACATTTTAAAAGAGGAAGGGTCGATGGAGAGTCGGGATCGAGAGGAGAATGCTCCCGTAGCCAGAACCTCAGGTGAATCAAGCGAAGAAAGAGGAAGAGATGGAAGGTGAGCTTTTGAAATAGAATGAATTATCTTCATTTGACGTGTAAAAAATTTGAGACAATAATATTCAATGTCATTATATTTCACTTTTTAATTAGCAGTCAAGACCCATCATCACCAGCAGGTGCAGCTGCACTAGAACCAGATGATAGCTGGAGTTGTGAATTGCCAGTTGAGGTGACTACTTAACTATCATTCAACATTAATTAGATCACGGATTTGAAGCCAAATTCAAGATTGAAAATATTATCATGTGTTTTAGCTGCTGAAAATGATATTTGAGTGGTCTTCGGTGAACAATTGTCAAGCTCCAGCTGGCTGGGCGGATGTTAAATATTCTTATTTAAGTGTTCGAGCAACTCATCCTCGCTGGAAAACCGAGCTAAATTCTCTTCATGTGAAAAAATGTTTGGGATTATGTACCAAAACCAACCTTACCCACTTCTGCCGCGATCCAAGTCAACTTTTCAACCTGGGCCAGCTTCCGGTCCTTGCAAATCAGGAAAATAAGATGCTCAAGTTCGTAGTCTTGCTCCAGTATATGCAGCGCAGAACGACGCGAATCCGTTCCCTACCAAGTCGCTTCAAGTGAAAACTCCACCTTGGTTAAAGAGTAGCAAACTCTCTCCATTTCTCCTCCTCTGACTTGAGACAAACGTTATCCTCCCTCGGCTTGAATTTGTCATCAATCCATATTCCAAACCAGGCCCCTCAGCCCCTTCTCAAAGTTCCATGTTTAGCGATCACTTGACCTTGCTTCTCAACTTGGAGTTGAGAGGCTGCCACCTGCTTCTCGAGCTCATAAATCCGCTCGTTGACGACAACCATTTATTTGTTGTTTTTACTTGACTGGGCTTTCTGAGCTCAGGCAACGAGCACTACTTGACTCTGACCTTGGTTCCTCCTCAAAGTGAGATTACTCAGCAACATGTGGCCGCGGAATCTGAGACAAGTTGTGATTCCTGAAATTGTAGAGCTCTTTTCTGATAACGTCCAACAAGTTGTCCACCATCTCAGCTCCTTGTGTATAGTGCCCAGTTATTCCCCACGCCGCTGTTTCCAACCATCAAGTTACAACTGACAAGTCGGGTCTGAAAAGCTTGCCCATCCTCCCAGATCGGACCGAGTCCATGGTTCCCGGCTCCAACTCAACCGGAATGGATCTAGGGACATACTTGCCCCTTGTAAAATCCAAAACGAGGCTCATTTGTAAAACTTTCATTTACAAAGCATTTGTTTGTTCCAAATCATGATCATGATGATGCACTACACGAATTCGGTCAGCCTGACGATCATCTGTTCCCCCAGATTCCATCCGCATTTTGAGTTGTGTTTTGATCAACCCGTCTCCTGGAGACCTCAACGGAGCTCTTTGATGGTGACCTGGAGGAGAGCTTGAAGGAGATCTCGCTACCACCACCACTTCAAGGTCAACCCCTCAAAACGGAGGAAAAGCCACTCAAGGCCCAATTGGAGACGTGGGCCCGCATTAAACCCAAAGCGATTCAGGTGAGGAGTCAAGCCACCAAAATAAGGTTGCTTGTTTCCATCAATTTGACAAAATTTTGTAAGTTTGGAGCAATAACGGGGACCGATAGCGCCCTCGTGGATTGGCTCGAGGATGTGGATGAAATCCTCTTCTTTACAACTCCGATTTCGGATTGAAGGGCTCCAAACAGTTTTTGGTCGAGGTTGGACATCTTTTCCAGCAGTTTGCGGACTTGCTCTAGTGATCAACACAAGTTAAGCAGCGGTTCCCATACCCTATTAGAGGTGGCTCTATTTTGCGCTCACTGGATTCCTCTTCACATACTCTTGATTGATATGAATAATACTCAGGTAAGAAGAAGAAATAGACACACATTACAAACAAGCAAAATACCAATCGTAATCGCCAGTTTGTTTCTTTCATTTTGAAATAGGATAGGAACAGGAACCACCAACAGGTCCGGAAGCTCGATTTGACACGCCTCCAACAGTTTCGGAAATCCAACAGTCTCAACCTATTTATTTATTTTAATTAAGTTTTCCTATTAGTATGATGATGCGTCGCTTTGTAAACGTTTTTAATTAAGAGTTAGCTAGTTTGAAGAAATATTCGAAAGAAATATGATCGAAATAGTTTAACTTTTATTATTTATGTATAAATTCGATATAGTAACGTTTTTAAAACGTTCACAAGTATTATAATATATTATAGCAGATAAAACAAAGTTAACAGCAGAATATAAAGGTATTCTTGGGATTTACTCAGTCGTTTGTCGCTTTTCATTCAAAAGTCAACGCCCGCTTGGTTTTGGTAACTGGTTCATCTTCGTCGGCATCTGGCTCATCCTCACTTTCACTTTCAAACGCATCTTAGAGCACCTGGTTCGCTTCGGGTTAAAGCTCTGTCATTTACCTCGACCGGGTGTCATTCTCACTGATTTTTCCAGTTGAGGTCACAGACTGCTCATCGTGCACATTCGCTCGTCGTTTTGCTGGCGTATTTTTCGACTTGTAGTAACGAACATGATGGGCTAATCCTTTCGCCGAGCTGAAGCTAGATCCACAGCGACAGACGACCGAATTTGGTTTGGAGGGTGCGTGCTGTGCTCCGCGCTGGTGCATGTTGGCTTTCGACACAACCTGGCTAATTGAAGATGACGATGATCGTGAAGAAAGACTCACTACTGGTAGAGGATGCTTCTTCCACTCGTTTCTTTGCAATTCCAACTAAAAAGTAATGAAATGAATATCAAAAAGCGAATCAATCTCATCAAAAAACTCTCAAGAAATAAAAATCATCAAATAATCATTTACTGAGTCATCAACAGCGAAATCCCTCCCACGTCCAGTTTCGTTCACGTCCTCCTCCTCTTCATCATACGAAGAGGCTTGAGCAGGAGCAATCGCCTCCTCATAAATCTCATCGAGACTATGGCCAAGTTCCGCCAACTCCTCTCCCATCTTGTCTCCTCCTCCGCCCCCTTTTTAGCTTTCAAAGCCGCCTCCATCTCTGCCTTGGCTCAGTTGACTACAACCTCCTTCAAATTGTCAACCTCTTTGGTCCACTTCTCCTGAGACTGGAGACAGACATTCTCCTTCTTCAGTTTGAAAATCTCCCCTCTCCCTTCTCCAACTCTTTCCTCAGCGACTTCTCCAGATGCTCCTTTTTCATTAAATCTTGACCCTTCTTCTGAAGCTCGAGTCGGGAGGCACCCAGCTGCTTCTCCAGCTCAGATATCCTCCTGTTCTTTTCGGGGAAGTACTGACAAATGGAGCCCCTCTTCCTCTTGGCAGCTGATAATCTCGTATTCCACTTGGAGGAACCTGATGACGCTGATGAATTATTTTCCATCTCTTAAATTTTTGTTGCAAGGTGGTTGAAATGTGGTTAATTATTGATGCAATTGTCAATCTTGATCTGAATTGAATACTCAGATAAAGCAATATTTAGAAGACACTGGACATCACTCTTGCATGTTCATTCTGAAGACTGCAACGAGAAAGGGTGCAAAACTAATACGCACTGTTTACATCAGCTTTTGTGTTTTTCTCAAACGTTTTCATGCTCTATTTGTATGTGTATTGTGGTGAACAAAGAACTCACGGCAGAAGCTACTTGGCAACATTTAGGCAAATTGTCATGAACGTGGAATCCCTCTCACCACTACACTTTCTCATGTATTCTAGTTAAGCCGAGATTAGGTTTGGGTCATTTAATTATGAATGTGTGCTCAACATTTAAGTTTGGCTTAGCTTCCTTTGTTGATCTCACACAAAAAGGTGTATATGTATGGACTGTAGTAGAGCTGCACAATTTACTCTCTATGCACCTAAATCAATCAATCCCATCCAAATCGCTCAGAGTCGTACCATACTTGAGCTGTGGTTGATATGCTGCTAAATGCATATCATATACATGAAGAAACAAGCGAGCTTTGATCGGGCTTACTTTGGCTGGAAAATAAATGAATACTAACCTCTTCCCTTTATGTCTATTCTGTTTACGGTTAAAAAAGAGGACGAATGATTCTTTATACTCCGAAACCAATGCATTCACTATCTCCAGAACTCTCGTTTTTTGCTATCTAAAAATTTAATTTTCGGAAAGATTTTAAGGTCGGCGTTAAATCTATTGTAAAATTAAACGTAACCTAAGTGATAATACAACCGGCTGTTAGCTAACCATCTCTGAATTTGGTTTTTATTTGCGGCTGAATGCTCATCTCCATTCCATTTATTCTTCACAAAAAACGTTGCAGAGAGCCCCAGTGGAGTTCTGAACAACAAAACTTTCTATCTTACCATCAGACAGGGTGAAAGTAAAGTAGGTAAGGAAAAGAGTAAAACGAATAGCTCACAGTGTAAAGGAAGACCCTGCTAATTCAATCCAACTCAATTCGATTTATTACGAGCTTTATTCTTATTTCGCTAACGCGTTATGTTGGGGTCACTTGATACAGCAACACTTTTCAGGCAGAATTGTTGCATGTGAATGTTTCTCTCGTAGTATAACACTCCGATTAATCTAGTTTATCCTCATGTCACCTTGTAAAATTCATTTGTACATATATATATAACGAGAGCTCAAATAAACATTTTTTTTAAATTCAACAATACATCCGAATAACCTGAAAACTCATTTTATTCAGTTCTCAATTTGTAATGAAGTCGTCACGCTGATATTATTACACATCATAAAAATAATTTCTAGAATGGCTTTATATTGGCTATTATATATCATGGTTTTTTATAAACATGCCAAATATCTACGATCGATATATAATGTAGTATATGCTTCATAATGTGATAACAAATTAGTTGTGTTATCGCAAATGAAGGTTTGCAAAATAGAAAATTGATCACTGTTGTGGATTGTGAATGATTAATTGTCAAATGTGAATTTGAAAGTTTTGAAATTGCGTCTCTCCTTTTTCCTACATAACTTGATGAAGTGGACCTGTAACAATTCTGCGTCATTATCCATTATACAAAAGAAGCCAGTTTTTGTTCTTTCTGAGATGCTATTTTGGAAAAGTGTACTTATCACAAAGACCTATTTCTGAGATTTCTAGGGTTGGAATCCAGCTTCGAATGGACACAAAGTCTGTTCATCGTATACTGCAATAGTGGATTGGCTTTTATAGTTCATTTTACATGCGCAAAATGATAGAACCGACAACCTTTGCATTCTACTCGTTCTCAATATAATTAGTTCTGGCTATGTGAACACATTTTAATACGATGGCAGTAAAATGAGCTTTTGCTGAAATGGGAAAACTTTTATTTCGAAAGGACACTCAGAGAGAGAGAGGGATTCAGATAAAGGCACCCGGCCCAAGTCAATCTTGTCGTGGTGACAACTCATTAAACTGGCAAGCAATATTATATTATTTGTAAGGCACTACTAGTAATTTTCACTTAAATTTGGGTCACTTGATACATTAAATGTGAAATGGTTTGTCGAAACGTTGAAGAACACCAATCTGTTTTAATTCTAATTCTAATATTATAAAAGCTGTAGCCAATTTCGTTAGTGGCACTTAAGCAAGAAGTCTCTGATATTTGCATGGAATCTGGTTTCCAGAATGTACGTGAGTAGTAATCCAAAATCAGAGAAATCCGAGTGTACACCGAATGACACACTTGCAATGACTGGAAATTTTCCCTAAACGAAAATACCCTTGCCAACGAATAATAACAAACCAAACAAATAAATAGACAATACAAATACAACAGTTTTCCTGTAGTTAATCGTGAAAGTTCAGGTTAAGCAACCAATCCCTTATTAGATATGCGAGTTAGTAAGCGGAAAAAGAAGTGAAAATGTTGCAAACATGCATAATATAATAATCTCATTAACAGAAACGAGTGAGTTCAAGGATAATTTATTTGTACATATTTTTTGTATCAACTTTTCTCAACATAAAACTTTCACTGTATGTTGATACTTTTTCATATTGGACGCAATGCATGTCTTTGGTTGATTACATAATAGGAGTGGGAGAAATTTAAGCCTAGAATCAACGCCATAACATCTTACACTGTAAAAATGCATGTACCTTTTATAAGAATACCATGTGTATTGTAATGTATATGCGTCTGATTTTGTATGATATGACTCATTGAAAAGATTATTGCTGAATCGAGAATAGCTCATTTGCTATGACGGCTCAGGTACACCAGGTGCAAAGTTTTGTCGTTCGAATTTTCAGATACCACTCGATAGTATGTCTTCTTAATTTTAACCCCAATCCTTTAAGTTAATTGTCAAGGGTGTGCTAATCAATGAAAAATTTTCTTTAGTAGATGAGCAATCGTTGTAGTCGCTTTCACCATTTTAGTTTCCCATGGAACTGACGTGTTGTTGTAAATTATGTTAGTTTTAATAATAGAAAGAGAAAGCAAATACTCAAGTGCAATGCAAATTCGGTTTAACCAACTGCTACGCTTTTGCATTTGTGAACTTGCTGTTTCCTAAGAAAGTTCAGCTCTTCCGGATGGTTGCTATAATTAAAAAAACAGGGTAAGACAGCTTTGCATGGTCAAACCAGGTTTCAATTTTTTCATGTGTTTTCATCAGTGATGGCAACTATTCATTCATTCCAAGCCTTTGATTTGATTTATTTTCCGAGCAGATTTTAAATTGGATCGCATGGGTTGTCATACAAATGCCGTAATGGTTAATTGACGAATTTTAGCATAGGTTTCTTGTCGTTTTTAGGTTGGGAAAGGTGTTGAATAATCGAATCAGTTTTGAGTGTGTGATGCTATAAAGTAACTGCATTCGTAATTTTTTATCTATTAAAGGATGAAAAACAATTCTACCATCTCTTTTGAAAATGCGAAGATATGCAATGCTTCTGAGTTGGGTTGGTGTTGATTCCATTTGAGATATAAACTGAAATCCATATCCATATATATTTGCTATTCAATTGACATAGTCGGAAATTTCGCAATAAAAATAGCTTGTTGAAGGATAAACTAGATTTGAATTCTGTTTTTATTATTAGTTCAATAAGTTGCGAATTTTTACTGAAATATTCGCACAAAATTTCTATTTAGAGTTTTTAAATTTAATATTTGATCGTGCAATGATAGGGGAGTGAGTAGAAACAGCAGCAAAGAAAAAAACAACTCTATGAAAACGGAAACTTAAAGAACACGAGGTTTCCAGAAAAGAGGAGATGAAAAATCCGCTCTTCATTAGTAAGATGTGATATGACCAATGTGATAAAAAAATCGTCAATGTACATAAAAACGTTGTTGCGACAAGTTATAGTTTGTATCAAAGAAAGCTTTATTAAGTATACTGCCGTTAATGCATGAAATATCTAATTTCAAATGAGCTCCCAGCAAATATCAAACTTTTCGCGGTAGTTTCTTGAATTTGTTCTTGATGTAACTCATGGATTAATTTTGTTCCTACCAAGTAACATTGTAAAAGCTAATCGAACCTGGTGGGTTTAATTGCAATTTCAAAAATGTTTCCAGCAATCAGCAATAAAAGTCCGGAATGTATTTACTTATGCTGCTTAAAACTGGAATTACAATTCTTTATCGCATTTTTATTGGAGATTTTAGCTAAGCCAAAATCATTTTCTCTGGAATATGGCCAAAACATCATACATTTTATAATTTGTTTGATAACATCCGGGTATGATTACATTTTTATTCATGTTTTAACTACATTATTCATTATATTTATTTATAAATATACTTGCACATATAAAATCATATATTAATATCTTGACTTTCAAATAGTTTAATATTATAAATTTTCTACTATTTGCCAAGCTTTGCATTGCGAAACTTATTTGCTGAATAATATATAAGGGAAGAAATTTTAGTATTTACGCAAAAAATAGTGCACAAATAGTACTTGAAAGGCACATACATATATTCTTTCACTTGATTCAAGAAAACCCGACTTTAATGGTGTTACTTATATACTAAGATATACATAAAAACAGAAAGCCATTTTACTTTTTCTATTGATACAAGATTATTCTAGAAACCTAATTAATCTTATTCTATGGATTCTAGGCTGGCAGTGCTATATGTCATCGTAGATTTTTATTGGAGTAAGCGAGGTACAGACTGGTAGGCCTTATGTTAAATAATTTTCCTCATTCAGATTAATCTTTTAAACGCCTATAAGTGCCATATGTCACGAACACACCGTATTAAAGCAGGCATGAGTACCTAGATTGCGCGAGCCAGCCTTGGCTGCACTCCATTGCATGCGATCATGCACGGATTTTTGCTGGATGGACTTTATCTGAAACGTGCCACCGAAAACAAGAGGGATCATTCGGTCTGAAACTTCCCGGACCGTATTTGTGACATCGCTGTACGAGCTGCACAAATTATATGGCGAAAGGATTCCGGAAAACATAAAGGGGATATGTAAAAACAAACTTGATGGTGAGAGAGCGAGGACAGGCTTGATAAACGTGATTGTGTCACGAGTCTCAGCCGAAAGCGCAGAGGGAACAATCCTGAATGTGTATTTGTCTCACGGTCATTAAAAATCAATAGTCTCAAACGGACGGCATGTACGAGCGAACATTGGGGATAATAAGATAATGTGAAGACTGCAATTAAAGTGCTTCAAAACGAAAGCCAACGGATGCAAACGCCACAAAAAGCCAAGGTTGCAAGGCCTTAGTCAGGCATACAATATTCTCGAAAGAACTGGTTAAAAATCATTTGCGTAATGATTCATTCAAATCGTAATGCTAATGCTCTTCAGATTTTGGAGAACGAGGATAAATACAACCATCTGAAGGCGCCTTTTCGGGACAATGCGGGTAAATTGTCTTTGACACTCAGCAATGCCTTAATGTACAGGGAAAGAACAAACAACAGTCCATCCAGCAGTCGACAGATTAAAGAACAACTCATCACTAATTGAACTTCGGAAATAAAATTCAGGGACACTTTGAGCAACAACGCGGATTTAGAAATTCACAACTTTTACTTGGTACCGTGGATTTATTCAAAAATTAATTTTGCGTTGAATTAATCCCTTAAAAAATGTGTTTGATAACGACTACGTGGCATATCGGTAACATGATTAAATTTTAACTCTGCGACAATTATTTCTGCGTTAGAATCATTCGCTGACTTAATATCCAAATGCGCGTTTCTATGGACTTTTATGACCACGGTTGCAGAAAATACCAGTTGCATGCATTTAACGTAAACAAAACAGTCCTGCTCAACTGATTCAATAAAATAGAGTGGGATACATTACCTTCTCGTATACTAAGGAGCTTGAATTGATATTTTATAAATATTGGAATGTCAAACCTATAACATTGGTAGTAAGTAAACACTTTTTCGAAAACAGTTCAATCAAAATATGGTCACAATAACTCGCTTTTAACACATTTTTCTCCGGTTATTTAGACTGTAGCTTTAAAATTTATTGATATTTATGTCAAACTGCAGACTACAGTAATAACTCAGACAAGATTTAATTCAATTCAAATCTGCATTAAAGCATTAAACTGTTTACTATCGACGCATTTACTTTTGGGAACGACAGACATGGGCGACAGTATAAATTCTACTGTACTCAACAATTTAATCCTGATGATAATGTTATAAAGAAAACTAGCTGAATGCTTTATGTGTTAAAATGACAAATAATCAAACCTATAGTTTGAAGAAAAATATTGATTGTAATGCGATCCCACTTGTAAAGGTATCTGTGACCATTCCAATCGCCAGCTCCTTTGAGAGATCCAAGTGTATGGAAGGTTTCTGCAGGCTTTCAGCTAGCTCCATGTCCAAGGAAGATATTTCAGAAAACAAGTTTAGAGCGACAAGCCATGAATTTCAAACAATGGAATCAATGGCAAGCCAGAATGGAGACAGAAATGCAGAAGCAACATGAAGATGGCACGTATAAATTAGTAAAACGATCTTACACGCTAATGTATTAAAACAGATATCAGTTACTAATAGTTACTGATAGTTATTTTGTCCGTTAAATTCTCACTTTCTTGCGGTATTGAGGTCATCATCAACGAGATATTGTTCCAAGAATCTTACACCGAGACTCAGGTGTTCGCACATTATTTCTTTTCGCTGCGCATTCTTTTGAAGCTGCCAGCGTTTGTTTTTTGCTAACATTTCTGTTTAAGAAAAACTTTTTAATTCTTAAAGTATCAACAAGTATTGTGCCCGTGCAAGGCACGAATATCAAGAAACAATATTTTAAAGAAACAAGTTGGTCAGCTCCCAGCCAATATATTTGACGGTAGCAGCTTATGCACTGCTGAGCGCCTCAATCCAGATGTAAGTCACACATTGCATTTTAATGTTACTTTTAAATGATTAAGAGAATTAATAAATTTTATTTTACTAGCCGATGACACTTTATTCATCCAACCCACAAAATCCGGATGAGAGACTTGAGATAAACCGAAGTTTAATGGGCGAGTTGCATCAAATAGACGTGATGTACCTTCAACTCTTTAACATTTCGGTGCGGAAATGCCTATAAGCAAGAAAAACTTTTTAATTCTTAAAGTATCAACACGTATTGTGCCCATGCAAGGCTCTATGGCTTGTAAGTTTATTGTGATTCCAAAGAGACATATATTACTCTCCTGCAACTAACTTCAACAGAGCAGACTTTCAAATATTGATTCTGCCAAAACCACCTCCAATTCCTATGGCTAAGTCTCTTCCGACTTGTGAAATTTGACATTTACATATCTCGGCTTCTTGAGACCAATTTAGGTAAAAACACATTGCGTCTTTGCCTTCAGATAGTGCTTCGGAAAAATTGAAGATTCGCAAAATGATAGGACCCTAAGAATCGAACCATTAGCACCCTACTAAAAATAAGCCCATTAAGAAAAGAGCCTCTGAAACTTCCTTCGTTTTTAGAGGAGCGTTCAAGGGTTAGTAGTGATTTATTTAACTGGTTCAAGAGGTATATATAAAGATGAATTCCAAGAATAAAGTCCACATTCTCGCAC
>LJIJ01003396.1:0-19309 GCA_001718145.1 Orchesella cincta | reverse complement strand
GTTGCCAGTTACATTATTCCAACCCACTTGTCCATCTTCTTGCACACAATTCATCGTGATTCAAAAATTGGAGTAGAGGAGCTCGAAATGTTTTTATACCTACACTTAAACGAACCCAATACCCCTTAAAAAGTGATGAAAACAATTGACGATGATTTAGAATAATTTTGTGCTATTATTGCCAAAGGATGGATATAAATGGGAAATAAAGTAGCATTCATTTATCATGCAACTCACTCTGCACGAAACTTTCCAATGCTGCTTTTAGGGGTAATTTACATGTCAGCAGTTTTCTGAAGCAGCCAGTCGTCACTAAACATTCAATGGTTCTCTACGAACGACATTCCTTATAAATTACAGCGTATTGCTAAAAATATTACTTTCTGTGGCATCAAAAACCTGCTCGAGTGTTCACATAATGCTGCCATTTTTATCCTCCGAAGCTATTTTAGCAGCAATTGCTTTATTTGTAGGATTCTGCTTTTATAACAAGAACAGAAGAGATTCACGGTATCCTCCAGGTTGGATCAAAAACTTATACTCAATACCCTTTATGGGTAACGTCTTGCAACTTCGAAAGAATCCTTTGCAGGTTCTTCAAAAATCGGCTGAAGAATATGGACCTATTTACAGCATCAAAATGGGAACTCAAGAGTACTTCACAGTTTTGTTAAATAAACATACGTTTAATTGAGCACGAATGTTATACCATTTAGCATATTAAATTCCCTCTTTTTCAGCCCTGTCATCATAAATGATCCGAAATTAGCAAAGGAGCTTTTCTCCAGCATCAACTCAACCGGGGGAGCTGTCAACCCTGTGACTTATTACTTTGGGCAAGGAAACGGGATTGAAAATGCTCAAGGTCAAACTTGGGAAAGCCAGTCGCACTATTTACCGTCAGAAAACTGCGGGGAATTGTTCACGAGAAAAATTTCTAAGACGAAGGATATCTTCTTAGTGGATATATGCTCGCTTTGAATTTACTATTATTTTGAACTTTCAAGTTGGAAAAGCAATCCAGCATAGAATCGTTCAGCAGTTCTCATTTTAAATAAGAGCGTACAACGGAATGCACAAGAGGAATTGGACCGTGTAATTGGCCCATCTTGTCAAGTAATCCTTGCGGGATAAATCTTCGTCTTGTTTAAATTTTCGCGATTTTCTGTTTCATAAATTGAACAATTATTATTACATTTGTATTGCGCTTTTAGATCGCCTTACACCGAGCAATATTCGCTAGAAAGCTTGAGACTTTCCTAGCATTGCCCCCATTTGGGATTTCCACATCGAATCTAGTGGAATACAATATTTGCAGGCGGGTAGCGCATTGTACCAAAAGATGTTAGCAGTTTGGCTGGTTTGTAGCAACATACACCACGATCGCCAAAAATGAATGGTCTGGGAGAAGAATGCCAGATGAATTCAGCCGGAAAGGTTTCTAATGAGAACAAAACGCGAGTGATTCATCATGAAGCTTCTTATGGCATTTAGTACTGGAAGGCGAGTCTGCTTTGGTGAAGGATTGGCTAGAGATGCCATTTTTCTCTTTATTGCTAGCATTTTGCAGAGGTTTAATATTGGACCGGATCCAGAGTATCGCGTTACAAAAATTGAAACCCTGGCTGGTTTTGCTGTGGAGCAGAAACCATTCAAATTTGTGTTGAGCTTAAGAAATTGATGACAGAAATGGAAGAAATAACAAAAATTTCATTCATACGCATTGAAAGTTTCCATTTCAATTTGATTTAAGTTTGAGAACCCCTCTTGATTACTAAGTATGTATATGAATACGGATGAAAATGAAATGACCATTTCCCCCATCCTAGCTTGTGCAAATATAATGGAAGCCAATAAAAGCCTACATATTTTACAATATAAGGTGGAACACATACGTTTTTTGCTGTCAACTGTCATAGACAGTGGATTTCATTCAATGTTCACCCTACGTCTTGCGACGTGCCCTCTCTGACCTCCATGTATATTGCAAAACATTGCAATTATGAGGGTAAGCGTGAGTAGCCGCATGCTAAACCTGCGTGACCTCTACTCCTACTCAACCTCGTTTAGTCCCGAGCTATACAACAGATAACCAACATTTGCAACTCACATAATAATACGCAACTTACACAACAAGTCTGATGTCTCAGAAGACCACAGGGTTCACCGTCACAGTAATCTTGGGCACGGCGTCACAGACTGGTGATGACCTTTAGGACTGGACTGACTGACCCTAACAATGAAGAGATATCCTCACTGATGATGATGACGGTGACTGAATCAGAGCCCCAAGCTGACTCAGGTTGTCTCACCAAAACAAAGCAAAACAACAATAGTCACAACAAACAATATTGTTTTCCACAAACTCAGTTAGGTTGAAATATTTATTTATTTGACACTATGTCAAATCACTGTCAACAACAAACAACTCTAATAATAATAATAATATTAACTAGTCCCTGTTAACTCGCCTTGCCCTCAGCTCTACTCTAAACCACCGTAGAATAAGGAATGAACCAAAACCGGTTATTGGTGGTCGTATGTATTCTTTTGGTATGAACGAGCTCACTCACTCATTTGAGCTGAGATAAATTCCGTTGAAACTCATTTGCTTGAGAATCAACACTTTCATTCTGAATTTTTCGTCAAGTTAAAAGTTACAAAGTTTACTGAAACATTTTAAGTGAAAATTTCATTAGGTTTCTCCTTCCCAGAAGCTATACTGACAGGAATTACAGTGTTGTTAGTACTAATATGGTTCATGAAAAAGAAAAGGAATCTTCGCTATCCACCAGGTACACTTAATAAAAATTATGGGAAACTTACACTACGATTGATACTTAATTTAAAGTAACAAATGGATTCATAGGACCAATATCATTACCACTTGTGGGAAATGCTCTTCGGTTAGGAAGTGATCCTTCGAGAGTGTTACAAAAAGGCTGAAGAATATGACCCAATTTACAGCATCAGAATGGGAACAGAAGAGTATTGAATTTTTTCGCATTAGAAATAATTTGAGGATTCATTTTTTGTTGGGAATTTTAATATTTTGCAGTACTGAATGATCCTAAACTGGTAAAAGAACTGTTCTCCAATACAAACTCGACTGGTCGAGCTCCTGACCCCATTTTGCACATTTTAGGTAGAGGAAGTGGAATCATAATACCTACATGTCACATTTGGGAATCTCAGAAGAGGTTTACACTACGGAAACTCCGAGATGTGGGTATACTGAAGAGCTCAATTGATGGTTTTCTGATGGAGGAAGCGACCACAATGATCAACTTTTTTAAGCAGAATGTTGGGAAACCATTATCGGGAACAGGATTGTTCAATGGACCGATTGTGAATGCGCTTTGGAGAATTGTAGCTGGAGAGACAAATGACTGGACTTTGCTAGATAAACCGGAAATTTTGAAAAGCGCTGAACGACTGATGGAGTAGGTTTTCTATAGTTATATAATTTATCCAGATTTAGGAGATGTTTTTGTTTTATTTTTGTAGGAGCCTAAATCAAACAGTCAAATCAGGGCTGTTTTTCTGCTCCACCTTTGAGACATATTGCACCCGGGTATTTTGGAAGGACGGATTGGGTAAATTCTGTAGATTCCTTTTATGAGATGATTAAAAAATCAACGGAAAAGCATGCTAAGGAACTGGACCCAGATAAGCCTCGGTAATTAGGAGTTGATATTAATGATTGTTTTTATTTAAATATAAATGTTTTATGTATGAAAAGTTGTTGTTTCTTGTTTGTAGTGATTTTATTGATCATTATCTGGTAGAGATGGGAGAGACTCAAGATCCAACTTCAACTTTTTATCTTGAGAGCGGAGGTAACGCTAAGGAAACTAAATTATTTATTCTAAAAACCTTTGAAAATAATTACTAGGAGTTTAAATGCAATATATTTAATGTTCATAGCGAAAAATCTGTTGGCAACGGTTGGTGATCTATTTCTTGCTGGATCAGAGACCAAGTAAAAGCTGTGAAAGGATTGAAATACTACAAGCCACGCTTACACATCTTATCCATAATATTTTTAAAAGAACGTGGAGTTTTGTGTTTACTTCAAAGTTCGTACACGCTTACGTTTGCAATTCTGTACCTGAGTCAAAACAAGAAACCACAACTAGAAATGGATCGATTGGTTGGTTCATCACGGCAAATATGCCTGACTGATAGAGCATCGTGAAGTGTTTGAATTTTAAAATATAATTACGTCAATTATGCTTGCTAAATTTTATTACGGTTTTTTCATTCATAGATTGCTTTTCAATGAAGCTATAATTCTGGAAACCTTGAGATTATCTAGCGTTGCCCCATTGGGAGTTCCACACCGATTGCTTGCAGACATAGACTTTCATGGTAATTTTCTCCCAAAGTGAGTTTCAGCTATTTCGAATTTGAACACGATCCATCACGATCCCAAAATCTGGGGTGAAGATGTTAATGAATTCCGACCGGAAAGGTTTCTCAATGAAGATGAATCTAAAGTTGTTCGTCACGAAGCCCTTGTTGCATTCCGTGCAGGATAACGGGTCGCAGTAAGACAACGGTGCTAATGTCACCTACCTGGCTATGTCACCTACTGTCACCTACTATGTAACTTACCTTGTATGTCACGTACTAGGATACGTCACCTACCAACTTCTAATCAGTTTAAGTAACCAATTATAACCAAACCACCGGAAGACGAGTTGGTCTGGGTGAGAGTTTAGCAAGGGATAGTCTTTTCCTCTTCATTGCAAGTATTTTGCAAAAATTCAACATTCTACCAGATGAATATGGAAACTATGTCAGGCATTGTTGTGGAACCGAAGCCGTTTAAATTTGTGTTGAATTAAAGGGAGTAATAAATTAACACCTGCAATTTAAAATCGTAAAATTAAACATAAAGATTACATTGCCCATCCAAAAATATATATATAATACTTCTTGAAAAACGACCCAAACCCCTTGACTTTTACGCTTGTGTATTGCATGATGATGATGATGATGTAAAAACGATGAAGCTGCACACTCACCAATACTCATTTTTTCCTTCAGCACTGACCCTGAACTTCATTCCCATCAGATATAAAGCTGCATATTGCATGAGTGCAGAACAACAAACATTCTCAAGAATTATATAACGTGTCTGATAAATGGACAGGTTTTTTAAGGGACTATCTTATTTACTAACTACGTTGTCTAATATATGAAGTAACCATACAAAAGTCGTATTGGAGAGAAAACTTGGTGGTAATATCTCTCTGAACGAGCTCTGCTTCAGTTGAGAAGTATTACTCGTTCGTCCTCTCAACAAAAAGTATATACTTGCCGAAAATGGAATTATATACTACATTTCTTGAATGTGCACTCGCAACAATTGCGATATTGGTTGGAGTCGTATATTTTAGGAAAAAGTCAACGGATCCACGCTACCCTCCAGGTAATGAAGAGTAAAAAATGTGATTTTTATGTACTTTATTACGTTATAAAACAGTCTACAATTAAATAGGACTCAGATTTTTACCTTTTCTTGGAAACGTACTTCAACTAGGAAGTGATCCTTTGCGAGTATTTAAAAAGTGGGCGGATGAATTTGGCCCAATTTACAGCATCAAAATGGGAACACAAAAGTGTGAATAAATTAACTTATTTTTTACTTGATATGAAATTCAATTATACATTTGCACAATAAATTTTATATGTAAGCACCATCATGCTGAACGACCCCAAATTGGTGAAGGAACTCTTCTCGATATCAACTCAACAGGACGACCTTCAAACCCCGTAACTAACTACATTGGGGGTGGAAATGGTCTTGTACACTCCCAAGGCTCACAATGGGAATCTCAACGGCGGTTTACGCTCAGAAAACTTCGTGATTTTGGAATTTTCAAAAGCTTAGTGGAAGAGTCTCTTGCAGAGGAAGCTACTCGTTTGACAAATTTCCTTGAGAAAAGAATTGGACAACCAATTTCCTGTACCAAGTTGTTTAATGGTCCAGTTGTGAACTCTTTATTGAAAATTATCACAGGAGAGAGCACCGAATGGGATTCGCCAATTAAACCAAAAATTATCCAATTTTCAAACGATGTCATAGAGTACGTGTAAAGTCATTTTTAATCATGTTTTGTTTTAAAAAAGCGGACATTAACACGAAAATATTTTATAGAGCCATAAATCGAACCGCAGAATCTGGGCTGTTCTTTGCCCCATTGCTGAGGTTCATTGCACCAGGGTTTTTCGGATGGACGGATTGGGTGAACGCTTGTGACAAATTTAACAGCTTGATTGACACATCGATTAAAAAACATGATGGAAAACTCGACTTAAATTTTCATAAGTGAGATTGCTTTAAGCTTTCTTTATTGATTTACCATTGACTTATTTGAAGCACAACAATTTTTTTTGTATTTTTAGTGATTTTATTGATCATTATCTTGGAGAAATAAAGAAGACCGAAGATCCAAATTCATCCTTTTACCAACGGAACGGATGTGAGAAAATCAATATTAAATGGTATTTAAATAATTCCCAAAATAATCATTTGATCTGCTCATTTAGACATCAATCTGGAAGCTGTTGTTGGTGACCTCTTTACTGCTGGTTCAGAAACAAGGTTTCAACGATTTAAAAATATCTAATTAAATAGTTTGTGGGATTCAAATTTAATCTTGGTTTTGTTGTTTAGTTTAAGCACACTTTCATTTGCGATTTTATATCTGATTCAAAACCAAGATGCACAACAAAAAGCTCAACGAGAAATTGATCAAGGGTTGGCTCATCCTGTCCAATATCATTATCTGACAAATCATTGTAAGTACACCGAAAATTAACTTATTTGAAATAAAAAAAAACGAATTTTTATTTATTTTATTTTTATAAACAGATTACCGTACACAGAAGCAATACTGCTGGAAACATTGAGATTGGCCACGTATTTCCTTTGGGAGCTCCTCATCGAATGATTGCAGATACAATATTTCATGGCTATTTTTTACCAGAGGATACTACCATTATCGCAAATTTGTACTGAATTCATCACGACTCAAAAATTTGGGGAGAAGATGTGAATGAATTTAGACCGGAGAGGTTTTTAAATGAAGAGAAAACCCAAGTTGTTCGTAATGATGCCCTTATACCATTCAGCACTGTAAAACGTCAGTGCCTTGGAGAGGGTTTGGCTAAGGACACAATGTTCCTCTTTTTTGCATGCATTCTGCAAAAATTCAAAATTGAAGCTGACCCAAACACTCCAATTGCGAAGTGTGAAACTCCAACGGGATTGGTTGTTGAGCCTAAACCCTTCAAGTTTATGTTAAGTTTAAGGAACTCTGAAAAAAATTACTAAATTTCTATTAAAACTTGACGGAATATTTGCAGTGTTTATTTGAGCACGTGAAATGCATTTATTGTGTTTTAAATCCAATTGAACTGGAGCATCAGATATTTCAAGCAAACTAGGTGAGCAGAAATCTGATTGTTATCATTCACTTCAGTTAGAGCGCAAGTAAAGTATTTAATGACAATACGTTTTTTCAGTGTAAAATACATAAAATTCTTGAATAAACAACGATATCCAAACAAGTTCTGTTTTGTCGCATGATGAGGATGAAAAATAAAACGAACTTGTCTGTTATCAGCTACCACAACATTGCAGCTTGTCAGAATTGCTTCAAATAGATCTTACACACTATGTAATGTTGACCTTGCATTGCAAACTAACCTTGAACTTCATCTTGGTTAATATAGTCAAGCACGTTTAGTTGCATAATAACAAACATGCCATTACTTCAACACGATATGTAAACCGGTTGGCTCCTGATCCCCCTCAACCAAACTAGCTTTGTCTGTGTACAGTGTGAAGAAACCACACAAATATCATCGTGTTGGAGAGAAAAAATGTGCTATTCCTCTCTGATCGGGCTCTGCTCCAGTTAAAAATAAATATTTTACAAAAGTTTAACAATGAACAACATTTGAATTGTCCAGTTTTGAAAACTGAAGCTATATCTGGCCATCTTATAGATCCTCAACTATTCAAATTTGTATTGAAATTGAGAAACAGTGAGGATTTATAGTATCATGATATTCAATCATGGAAGGTAAAAATAAAGCTTTAGAATCTTTAGTTTTGTGCTTTCTTATTCCTTGTTTGGTTTATTTAGATGTCAGCATGTATCAGGTATACAACACAAATTTAAAACAAATTCCAAGATATGAAAATATTTTAAATTCTCAGTTGTAATAACTTTCATTATTTTTCTGCAGATGAAATATTAGCCTAAGGAAATATATTTGATACTTGGATGTGTAAGTATGTCAGTTACTCATGTTGACCAAACGCGTACCATATGATGTTGTGGTTTGTGTTGGTATGGATTGTGCATTTGAAAATACAGTGTTTTTGTGCACACACATTTCATAAGGATTTGCAAGTCTCATTGGCTTTTCATTTAGCAATGATAATGTTCATGTGCTTTGTTGCTACTTACAAAATAAAAGAGTAGATAAAACTCGCTTCTCAACCCTTGAACACCATGAGTATAGCGGAATGGATTTATATACTTGCACTTATTGAGCATATTCAATCAACAAGCTTATAAATGTAAAGCCACGTTACGTTTTCTTATATCAAGGCCTTCATTCACCAAGCGTATTATTCAAACTTGAAAGTGAACAGATATCAAGTAATATACAAGCATGCAATAATATAGTCATCTTAAAAGTTTGCTGTTGCATGTGGACATGCACGTAAGTTCATATAGTATTTATGTTGATAAACATACAAAACCCAACTTTTATATGAAAGTTTACCTTTGGACTTGGTATCTGCGCAATTGAGAAGGATATATTCAGTGAGGTTCTCCTTTAGCAACAAGATAAAAAAACATCTCATTGCAATCTCATTCATAAACAAGCTTATGTTTTCTCATCTCAAATATTTTTAGCTGCAACCACGTTCATCATTCAAAGCCAGTCGTTTGGTGGAATCGGACAACATTTATTATACGAGTGTTTTATGACAATTGTTTCTGTGGCATGAAATTATAAATCCAGAATATGGATTTACTTTTATCAATTTCTGAAACTGCACTGATCGCAGTCGCGTTGCTTATAGGATTCTTGTTTCTCCTACAAAACAAAAAGGATTCACTCTATCTTCCAGGCTTGTTTCATTTTATTTTTCCCTTTCATTCAGTTTCAAAGCAGTTTGAGTATAATTTTTATTATTGATTGTAAAAAAAATTAGGTCCCAGGTCTATACCACTTTTGGGTAACGTTCTTCAGCTTCGAAAGGATCCTCTCCAAGTTTTTCAAAAATGGGCTGTGGAGTACGGTCCCATTTTTAGCATCAGGATTGGAACGCAAAAGTAATCAATCAATCAATCAAAACAGAAGTCTTAATTTTCATATTTATTCAACATATATTTCCCTATTTTTGTAGTACAATCATTGTAAACGATTCTAAACTTGTAAAGGAACTGTTTGCTGATACGAATTCCACCGGAAGATCCTTCAACCCAGTGACTTACTACGTAGGGAAAGGAAATGGGATTGTAACTGCTCACGGTGAAGTTTGGGAAGCCCAGCGCACATTTACACTAAGAAAATTACGGGAATTTGGTGTACTCAAAAGTTCAAATGAGCAATTTCTCAAACAAGAATCCGACTCATTGATTAAATTTTTTGAACGTCGAGTGGGAAAGCCAATCTCGGGAATAAAATTGTTCAATGGCCCAATCATCAATGGGCTATGGAAAATAATTTCTGGAGAAAATTGCAATTGGGATTCAGAAGTTAAGCCGGAAATAGTGGGAAGGACAGAATGTTTACAAGAGTATGTGCACAGGAGTTGCCAGTCATAATGACCTTCTCAATTTTCTCTGAAAATACTTTTAATTTATTTGCTATTTAGAACTGTTAACAAAGCCTCGCTCCTGTTTTTTGCTCCTTTCCTCCGGCACGTTGCCCCAAGTGTTTTTGGTTGGACGGAATGGAAAAATGCAATAGATAGACTTTTTGAATTGGCTGGAAAAACAGTTGCGGAGCACTCTCAGCGGCTGGATTCAAATAATCCCCAGTAAGCAAAAGAGTAATTTGAATCATAACGTTTAGAAACTGAGAATCATTTATGTTTCTTAGGGATTTTATTGATCACTATCTTGTGAAAATTCGAGAAACTACAGATCCCAATTCAACTTTTTATAAGGAAAAAGGAGGTAATTTTTGGAAATAGCAGCTTTTAGTCCCTTAAATATAACAATTACTCTAAAATCAGTTATTGGTGGTTTAAAATTGTGTGATTGTGACAACTCAGTGATAAATTTGGAGACCGTTGTTAGTGACGTAATTGGGGCCGGGTCAGAAACAAGTTCACTTACTCTCTCCTTTGCCATTTTGTATCTACTTTTGAATAAGCAAGTACAACGAAATGCCCAAAAGGAATTAGACCGGGTTGTTGGCTCATCTCGACAAGTATCTTTGAATGATAAAACATTGTACGAAGAAAGTTAATATTGTTTGTTTGCTAAATTAATAGTTAATTTTAAATGTTAACTAATCTCTTTACAACCTTTTTAGACTTCCATATACTGAAGCGATTATTCTGGAAACTTTGAGACTTTCTAGCATTTTGCCATTGGGAATTCCACATAGAATGTTAAAGGACACATTGTTTCACGGCTATCTTTTACCAAAGGATGTTACAGTTTTGGCTGGCTTGTACACAATTCATCACGATTCCCAGATCTGGGGAGAAGATGTGGATGAGTTTCGACCGGAGAGGTTTCTAAATGATGATAAAACGCAAGTAATTCACCACGAAGCTCTTCTGCCATTTAGTGCAGGAAGACGGGTATGCATTGGTGAGGGATTGGCAAGAGATACTGTGTTTCTCTTTATTGCAAGCATTCTGCACAGATTTAATATTGAGCTTGATCCAGAGCATCCGGTTACGAAAATTGAAACCTTGTCTGGTTTAACTGTAGAACCGAAGCCTTTCACCTTTGTGTTGCTTTTAAGAAATTAAGAAATGGATTCAATAAACATTCCTCTAAATTTATTGCGACAAATATGTATGATTGTATTATTTCTTCTACGACTCTTCTGGTTGGGTTACTCAAAAATCTTTTTTTGAAATGATATTCATTCTAAAATATTATAAAGCTGTGCTCACATCAAGCATGCTGGTGATGTTGGGATTTTTAGACTTCTTTAACAGAAATCGTGGTCCTTCTACGTTTATCTCAATCGCTCCTCACCATTTCGAATGGACAATTTGGCCCAACTTTGCATTTTTCTTTTATGTGATGAATAACAAAGCTACTGAATCTGCGTTGCATTATATTTAAACCTACTTGAGATTTCATAGTTAACAATGACGTCATATACAGGTCAACGTTTGTACCAAACCCCACTTTCCGGATGGGGGGCAAAGGTCATTCTTTAATTGACATTTGCAACCTCTTAAGTTTAAATTTACAGCTTGAGAGTGACCTCAACCGATAATGTTATCTCGAAATGTAAATGACTGTCGTGAAACGGACGGAAACGCGTTTCAGGTTTGCGGTTTCAGTTTTGTTACAGGGAGAAGTTTTAACGTTTGGTTTCCTTGTTTGCTTCAGAGTTTTTCGTTTGCGTGAAGTACTTGAAAACGTTTGAAGCGTTCCAAAACGTTTCAGGCTGAAAGCACGAGCACTGATATACCAAGCAACAGTTATCCCAGGTTAAAACAGTTGGTCGTAGTAAACGACATTTCTCTCTTTCTTATAATCATGTCTTTTGATAGTCTTCAATATCCGTCTGTAGCATCGCATATTGGTTAAATACTTCAAAAGCAGAGAGGTGAATGTGTAGAATGGCTGCAGATTTAGCCTCGGAGTTGTATTTCACATAAATATCATGATATAGAATAATTTTCATTAGCAACTTTGTACCAAATATAAGCCTCAATGCACGCTTGTGGTGGCTCATGTATATATATATAGCAAACCAACATTGGACCTGGGGAAAATAATATATATTTCAAATATATCAAATTTTTATATTTTTTATTGTTGAAGTGCGATTCAAAAAGCGAGTGAGAGTACGTTTAAAAAGGCTTCAGAATTTGTATCAAATGTATAATGTAGCTTTATATTTAAGTTATAAAAGTTGAAAATGTATATGCTCCAAATTAACGCGTAAATATTATTGATCATCCATGGAAAATTTGGGTTAGGTAATCAGCCCCCGCGTTGTTTTTCTGCCCTACTCCCATATCATCGCTGATGCATGTGCAAATGCATTTACAAACCGCAGGGTCTTAGTTTACTCTAATCCTGTAACAACCTAAAAATTGTTCAAGCTCATATTTTAACTTCACTTTAACTCAAACCATAACAAATTGCATCGTAACTCCTGGTCATCCCAGTTTATTGATGTAATTCATGCTGCAAGTGGATTAAAGATTTAGATATTCGGACAATAACTTCATTCTGTCTCGTATTAGTAAAGTTCTGCGCAATTATTCCCAGCATAAACTCATCTGCCTTCAAAGCTTTATAGAGAAACTAACCGGCGATAGAAGTAAGTATGCAGCTGATAGCTCAAATTTTTTTTTACGTTTTTTGATTGGTGTAAATAAGGATCTATTTGTGACCACCTGCGATAACGACAACTTATAGATGTTTTCTAATACGGAGTGGTCGGTCATATGCACCGAAATGATTTGGTTACCAAGTTTATAATTCTTCCCTCTTGACGGTAATTCTTGCCTTCCACCCACCCACTTTTCTGCTGTTGTGGTTTTAGCCAGGTTTGGCATGGCAAGACTGAGTTGAATCCGCCTCAGCCTCCGGCACCTAAGGGTGGTAAAGCAAATGGGCACACCCCGAAAACCCTGTGGAATGTTCCAAGGCACCGGATTGGTCCAGTGCAGCTTTCTTCTCATATCTCGAGGACCGGCACATGAATATTTTATATGCTGAGAACAATGCAAAAAACTACACACAACGTATATATTGTCGAATAACGAGCACACTCTGATCGCCACAGGAACGTAGACAGTGTGTTAGATTGCATAAGCTGTCTTTTCCACTTGTGTCTCTTGCTTGACCAGACCTCGACCTCATAGCCAGAACCATATGCGCCTACAAAAGTGAACACTATTACACACACACATATACAAGTGAGCTTACAGGTAGCGGTCGTGCTCTCCTCTCTTGAATTAACATTAGATAGTCTCCAGTAGAGTCACCAATAAATAGCCTAAATTAAAATAAATAAACATGACAACCTCACCCAATTTGTCGAAAAAATTTAATATTTACTTTCTTGTTTGCCAAAACCAGTATTAGCCTTTATGCTTTTTGTTAATATTTTCTTACCACTTAATCAGCATAAACCATTGCTGAGAAATGTATTAAAAGAAAATAAAATCCGAAAAGAACCAGAAAGAGACCGGATAAGGGTGTGAGCTAAAAACAAACGGAAAAAACATTCTAGCTTATTATGTGTGATAATAACATATAATAAACACCCAGAGAAAAAAAAATTTAAGCTGGAGTATTAAGCCAGAGTTTCTCATTGAAATAGAAGTAGTCAATCATATCATATCTGTCAATATGTAATAGGCCTCTTGACCCAAGGTATGAGTAAGGTGGCGGAAAAACGCTGGCTCTAGCCACATCTCGATTGCCCAGGGCAGTCGAGTGAGTTATTTTTATAAGTTAACCAGAATGACAACATAGCTATTTCTCAATTGATTGAATACACATTATGACGTAATGACGAAGCCTGCATATAGGTGTTTATTAGTGATACAAAAGGTTCAAAGTTGTTGGTTTCACGTATTTTACATTACCAGTGCCAAATTTAAAACTTAACCATACGCAAACGTTTAAGATCTTTATACCTTCCTATTTTTCGGACAGGCCCATGAGAGGGATAGGCTAAGTTTGATCTAATAGGCGCGACATAGAAGAAAGCCGAACTGGGGCCTCGCCTCGAATACAATTAAGCTTCTTACGCTGCATGCCACACAGAGAGCCCAAACTTCCGCAAGTAACATCATTAATTATAGTCATAGACCATTACAGGTTTACTTATTTGATTCAACGTTAAGATTCTCATAGAGGACCAGATATTATGCATGATTAGTTCGCGAATAACAAACCTCAATTTACAGGGCCTTTAAAAGGTTTTAATTATTTTGAATTAAATGCACACATTCTGCATTAGGGGCTGAGCCACCAAATGTCATAAGCCTGTCTGAATCTGACGGAAAGCTCCTATTATAATAATAAACAAGACACTGCCGGTACGGTTGCTATAATTTATCAGTATTCAATTCGTTTTATTTTATTGTCCTGTAATTTTGAAATTAAACACAACAGAGTTGGTTCGACAGTCGTGCGTTTTGCATAGAAAATGGGATGCAGATGGCGACGATTGAAACTGTTTCCCAGGCTGAATTTCTGAAGTCAAGACAGAGCTTGAACGCATTTTCCGGGTGTAAATTGTTAAATAAATAAGCCTACTTTAAATATTGCGTCAAGATAAATTATAGATTGTTATTTATACCCAAAATTACACAGATTTTGAGATAGCTGGTCGTGACGCTCAAGTTGCCAGACAATTTTCTTGGGGCAGTACCGGAGAAGCCCTAGCAGACATCCCTGGTCTTCCATTTAGGCTCAACGGTGGAGAGTTGGATTACCGAACCTGCATTTCTTATCTTGCAGGCGAGTCACCATTCCTCAATATAAAAGAGTGTCCATTGGCCGGCTATGCACTGTGTCAAATCTAACTCGATTCAAGTGATTTGAATATTTACAATGTCAATATATGCCTAACCTAATAAAAGCAAAACACAAATTTCAGCTTAGAAATTTTAATTAAAAATGAATAAAGTTCAATTTTTGATTACCACAGCCATGCCTTTCAACGGCATCGTAAATTAGTTAAACCCCTTCGTACTGCTGGTGTCTTGTACCCAATATCTGTTCTCTGAACCAAATCGTCATCTTCGCTGCTAAAATTCCCATAAATGTGTGTGTTCTGCTGAACTGCAGTGTAAAAATTTATTTTGTTTTTTTTGCATCGTACAATGCTTTGTAGTGTACAAGGAAACGAAGAGGAAGGTAGTTAAGGTCAACAACAACGTAAAGTACGGCAGCAGTTTTAGCATTAATGTCATATTTTCCGATCGTAAGTTACACACACATTTATCCTAATCGTAAGTCACAAAACTGCTTGACATCGAATTCTGAATATTTAGAGAAGTGTTAGAAAGAACGAACAAAAGGATTCACATCAGTTTTTGTTAAATATTTTTAAAAAATAACGATTACTTTGTAGTTAACTTGATTAGCGCAATGTAGTGTTTCATTTTTAGGTAGCTATAAGCAATATTTTAATCATAATACGTGGATTTTATCCAACCCATTGTCATCAAACAATTATCGTTCAAGCTGCTAATTGACGTGACATGTCGATGATGGTTTAAAATCTTATTAGTTAAAAGGGCACGTAGTATTAATAAGTTAGAAAAGCTAAAGTATTGGCTAGAGTTTAATTTGAACTGCGACTGGTTGTCAATTAAAACTTCTGCTTGTTGAATTGTTTTGCACTTTTCTTAGCAAAAAAGTTGTTAAAAAATCGTTAGCGTCATTACTTATAATTTTACATTTGATACTTCTATAGCTGATTTTATCTAGACGATATCATGCAGGTCAAAAACTTGCACTAATAGACACAGCTATTTTAGCACAGTCACAAATACATAATGAAAAGCTTATGCGTAAGAATTATTATTATTGTATGTTGTATAGACATCAGCACACAAACAAACGCAATCTACCATAGCAAGATAAACATTTATACATGAATCATCAATGATCGAATTTTAGAAAAATTAGTCAAACGAGGCAATACCAAAACTGTGACTATAGAGTTCACTCTAACGATTGTCGGAGAACCACGGTTACGCAGAGAAACCTAGCCTCCAAAACCAAAACCAGACAATGACCAATCTACGAATGCCCTTTGATTATTGCCCATTTAAAGTGACTTTAATACTGGGCCGGACTTACAAACACCGCAAATAATTAACGTATCGATCCTGAGTCTGAAGTCGCCTTCACAAAACCAGCAACCACATTAAAGAAAAGCAAGTTTTAAATTTAAAACAAATCCCTGAAGTTTCAATATGTATAACTCTACATCTTCAGTCGATTAGAAGAATATATTGGATTTAGAGTTGTGGTGAATGAATACGCCTTCTAGTACATTCTACAACGTGGACAAATCTATTAGTCAACAGAGTGTCACTAGCTGTCCGTCAGTATTGGAAAACACGATGCGAGAGACAAATAGATCAAACATAATGCATTTATACTGTCCACTTTTACTCTGGAAACCTTCGACCATTCATCCGTATCTTCCTAGTAATGAGACGACGCGTCCTAGTGATTGTGTTCTGAATCATAATGAACACGAAGAGAAAACTTTGTAGTGAATTGCGTTCGCCGCCCTGCGTCCACGAATTATCCAGGTTTCCCAGATGGATCCGTTATACACCGAATTCCGATTGCTCAACAGTTATTGCTCTTAAAAGATATTCAGTGCCCTTGTTACTAATTTATTCCCGAGGCTAAAAACCCCTGTAAAAGAGATCTGCCGGACACAGATAAGATGATAGATGTTACTTTTCTAAAATTATGTCCAGTGTTCCCAACCACAGAAATTCAAATTAAATTTATATTCAACCACTTATAAATTCCTCTATTCTTCTTCTGTTGTTGCATGGCGTGACCAACTCTCCAAAAGGACTATTTATTACCTTAATGCAGAAATACCTTTCTCATACTATATTGCGAACTAAATACTAATGTGGTAGATACATCGCTCACAACGCATTCACTTGGTTTGCACCCTAATGGCATTGCAATAAGTTTTACCAGATGCAGTTTCAATGGTACCATGTCAACGTCTACTTCCATGAGAACTCGGTATCTGAATCTGGGTTCTGTCAATCAGCCAAAGGGACATTCATTCAATACAAGCTTCTGACACATGTTTCAACTATGTTTTATTTACACCATGGAGCCAATCCAAGTCTCTACTGCAAACGGTACAGAGCATGGGCCAGAACAATCTTAGTGATTGTTACAAGAAGTAGCTTCGCCGGGGTGAATAAGTGTGGAACAGCCTAAGGAAGAGAGCTATCTCAGTTCGAAACGACCAAAGTATTGCATTCAGCGTGATAATCACGAAGCATCACAATTCGTGTGCTAACAACATTCGTTCGACTAGCATAAGAAGTGTGGTGCCAAAATGAAATACAAGGAGCCTCTGTTGATAACTAGATTTAGAGAGAAAATCCTAAGGCTGGCGTTTGGTCAAAAAATTCCTGCTAAGAATACCTAAAGTAAATATTTTTGCCCCAAAAACCATGATCCGTTTGGGGGTAATTTTTAAACTTTCAAGCGTGCCATCTGCTTTCCCCACAATATTCAGCGTATAAAACTGCCTTAAAGTACAAATATAATGTTCAAAAACTTGAACTTCAAAAAGCAGCTATTGAGCTCAAACTGGGCCAGGTCTACGACTATGTAGCCTACGGTTCAACAGTCAAGACTAAGACATTCTCCAGATTGATTGCATGTGTTGGTGATTTGCGTTGAGGCAGACTTAAAGTAGAATCACTGTGGACTGCTTTGGACTTTCTTTATGCCATTTCTAAGCTTATATATGAGTCTGTCATCGCTTTCAGGCGTTTGAACTGGGTTTTTTAATAGCCGGGTAATACCTTAATAATGAATAATCATCATCGTTATTTTTTTCTATGTTGATAACTTTTCACCTAATTATTACTGACATATATATTTACAACATCATTCTTAACACCAGATTCTTCACTCTAAGATTTATCAGTCACTTCTATCACGAGATAACCCAAAGTAAAAGTACTAAATAACACGTATGCAAGCTAGAGAAACTGCGACCAAGACATTGACTTTTAATATCACACAATATAGTTCATTCGCGCTCCTGAGAGAATATTCTCAAGAATGCTAGGACAACAGCACATCAAGTATAATTCACACAAACATTCCAAACTAGACACTTGCTTTTATAAATAGTACGAACAATATTAACGAATATTATAGCTCATATTATGCGCTTATTATTCGTTTCCTCTTGGTCTCTGGTTGTTTCCTTGACAAGCAATAGATATCTTCTAGACGAATAGTATTATTATGATAGTATTAATGATTGACAAATTAAGGTTGATAAAAGGAAATATAAGTGAGTGAGGTAGTCCTAAAAAACACAAAAAATTGTGCCATCCCTACTTAGCTTAATAGAGAATGACTTAAAATTAAACTGAATGAATTATATAGAGTACATTATCTTAAGATTTTAATAAAGCGATAGCAGTAAATTTTCTCTTAGTTATGGTTTTTGTTTTATATAATTTATATATATGTAAAATTGAGAGTAGATTTAGGAAATTAATGCAAATTAAATGCTGAATTTTGCAAAACTGACGCTATACTGTCATGCTCCAATGATTTTATAGTTATACTCTGATTAGGTGCACAACTAAGTTCTACAGGGTATGTCAGTGTTTTAATAAGTATCTCTATATGAGACATGAGAATAACCAACAGCAATGACACAATACTCAGCAGCCTTCTTAATATGGAAATTATAACGGCTAGTGTATTTGGATAATTGAGTTAGCCCCAAGCTTGCCGATCTCTTCGCGAAATAGTTATGGGAGAGAATGTGGGAATAAGGATTTTTTTTGCAATCGAATTAAGAGTTGATTTGGGAGCAAAGATACTAATTGATTGCCTTCGAAGAGTGAGAATGAATCCCATGTTTGACAACGTTGTGTAGACCTGGCTGTCTACTTTAAGAAACTAAAGTTTTAAGTCTTAATGGTATCGGTTCAGTTCGATATGCAGAGATGAAATATCAGGACGATACTGTAAGGTTATAGTGTGAATTAAAGTAGAAGCAATTATTTTAAGAAACCTAATACAGCATTGGTGGTGACTAGACAAATCTTTACACTCAGGAGTAGGTACCCAAAGTTAAACTTAGTTGTTTTATTGTTCAAGCATTATATAATGTTTACTGAGATCAGTTGCCCTAAAATTATTTTCCTCAGCATTCAAGATTCGAAGTAAAAAGCATGCAGTGATGATAGATTGGCTTATTTTATATATTAACATTACGAGTATCAATTTCAAATAATAATACAAAAATAAATCGGCAATTCTCTTAATTGGCTATAGCACTTTAGTATCGCTTGAAATAA
>LJIJ01003395.1:0-19314 GCA_001718145.1 Orchesella cincta | reverse complement strand
TTTATGGCTAAATCCATTTACATGGGAAATCGTATGCTAAAATCATTTACATGGGGATCGTATGCTAAATCCAAACGACACATGTTCGCGCTAATGCTAAAACGCTTCAGCGGATTTTAAAAGAAATCATAGTTAGTATTATAACTAAGCTAATTATTTGATACGGATGAAAGTGACTCTTTTTATGGCTTCCCAGATAGCGACACTGAAAGGTATCATCCGCCATTTCAAAACTGTCAACGCGTTTATCGACGAGTGTCTATCCAACGGAGGCAAAGCTCTGGTTCATGGAAGCACCGGAAACTCCCGTTCTGCTGCTCTCGTCTTGGCGTACATCATGTCAAAGTAAGTTTTAATCTTATCACCGTCATTTATCAAAAAAGAACTATCCCATGATTAAAATTAAATGCTTTTTAGGTTTGGGGTCTCGCTGAATGAGGCATCGTCTCTGGTCAAGAGTAAGCGTTACTCTATCAGAGTGAATAACGGATTTATGGCTCAGTTTGAGGGAGTATGAACCAATCTATCGAGCTTTGCACAGCGTCCCTGATAAGGATTGACAAAGGACGATGAAGCGGAAGCTGATCTTGATGATGATGCGCAGTCTCCATCCTCTAGTTATCAGTTTGGTGCGGTTCCACTAGCAGAAACAAGTTCCTTCCCTGAAGGAGGAGAGTCTCCGTTCAAAATTTAAATGCTTTATGCGATTTAACCTCCAATTTCATATTGTTCTCGTTTGTAAATAATTTACTGTACTGTTTCAACACGTTAGAATGATAAAAATGGATTTTTAAAGTATCAAGATATTTTTATTAACAGAAAACTTCCTTATTTCGAAGCAGCAGCATAAATTTCAGACACATACGACATCACGAGCTCCCAAGGCGGATTCCCAGAACTGAGGATGGATTGAATGTCCTAAAAATTGATAAATCAAGAGTATTTAATACATCCACCCTTCTAAAATCACTTTAATCATCATAATTAAGACCACTCACCAATTCAGCCTTAACTCCCATCTTCTTAGACGCAACGACAGCAACCTCGAACCTTTGCTGAGGAGTTGCCTTGTCCACTTTGCTCAAATCAATCATCCCTTATCCAAACTATGTAGCACAGCACAAAGAGCATAACCGTCGGCCCAGGAGCTGCTGAAATTTGTGATTTCAAGGTCTACATCTTTGACACAGTTTTGACACCACTTGAGAAGCGCGTTCCTGATTGACACTCCGCCTGAAGTTTTTCGCAGCTCATTCAGCTTCTGCTCCTTTTGACTGACGCCAGACTCCAGGAGAAGGCTCTCCAACTTGGACTCCAGCTCGGAGTTTTTCCTCCTCAGTTCTTCACACTCCGCTTTGCTCTCGTCCCAAAAGCTGACCCCCGCATTTTATGACTGTGGCACAGTCTTGGACGGTTGCATCTAGTTCACGTTGGTGTTCAACTTTTAAAGTCTCTATTTGTTGAAGAAGCGTTTCATTATCGAGCTGAAGGTTTTCAATACGTTTCATCGCCTCCTGCAGCTTGGTTTTAACGTCAGGCAGATTCGTATCAGAATCAGATTCATCCTATTTTTAAAAAAATTAAGTTTACAAATTTTATCTGGCTTTACACCTCCAAAACAACCCCCATTTAGTGACAATTACCTTGGACTTGAGTCGCAATTTTCTTCCAACTCCTCGACTTTAAGCTTCAAGTTTGCAATCAGGCTCTGCGCTTGTTCCAACTCGTCCTTCTGCTCTTTCTTTGGCGATAGCTTCTTTGAACTGGAAATGGAAGGGACTGCAACACGAGTCAACGACCTACGAGTACCTGGAACTCCCGCGTGAGAGACTTCCGAACAGCTGGAACCACGGGTCGGTGTTTTACGTGTTGGGGTTAAAACTCCTTTGGAAAGCGACTGAGGCTGACGGGTGGACTTTGCTCAGCAGGTGCGAGGCTGGAAGGCTCCTTTCTTGAGATGACACCTGTTGATTTTGGACTACCTTTCTGGTTTCCCTTTGAAGTCGCAGTGACTCGTAGCTGATTGGTACGAGGAACATTCTTTGACGAAACTGACGGTCCTGGCTTCAGCGTGACTGCTCCTCCGGTTTTGGTTCTTGACAGTATCTGTTGTCCTCCTGGTGACCTGTAGTCAGAACCTCCTTTCTGGAGCGTCGTAACCTTGAGATCCGGTTTGGAAGTGGAGCCAGTCTTTTCACTCCCATTCTTGATGTTTCGTCTCGCAGCCACTGTGCTAGGGAGGGTGACCTTCCTATCCCCAGGTTTTTTGTGCTGGAGGGACTCCACCCAACTTCTTTTGAGCATTCATTCTAAACCAAACCAATTAAGGAAAGTGTCTTATAGTTTAATGTAGCCTAACTAAGTAATGAAACAATGTAACTGATAACCCCTTAAAGAAAAAACAATTGCTGCCGTCAAAAATATAACACACACGAGGATTTTTATGGATCGTAGTGCTAACGTAAAAACGTTGAATGTCGTTAAATTGTTGAAACAGTTAAATGCGAACAAGAAGGAATAAAATGCCAGAGGTTGTATTTACATATGATCGTTTTTAGATTACAATATAATTACGTAAGATTTTATTATTTGGCTCTCAATATTCTACAAACATGATGACACAAATTAAGTCGTTGGTAACATCATTTTAATCACTAATTCACTTATCGTTGGCCGTATATTTCACTGGACTATTTTCAACTAAAGCTAAGCCAAAATGATTTGGACATTTAGATGGAAGTAAGTTACTTTAGATTAGACGTTGACGGATAATCTAATACTGATAAGATCACGAAATGGACTATGGAGATTAACATAAAAATATTTAAGTCGAGAGAAAAATCATGATAATTATCATGATTTATTTATATACTATGGCTTTGACGACAAGACAAGATGGAACGGAGGTGTTGTACTGGGAGTGGTCTCGTTGCTGTTGTTCCCGACCCGACCTATCCACTTTTGCCACGAATCCAATTTCTGGAATTAAAACGTGGAATAAATTATGAGCATTTAGAATTTAACTATTTTTAATTCAATTTAGAATTTATCATTTATATCATTAGCTTACCCCATCACACCGGTGTCAAACGCCTTGTTAGAACGGCGCTTCTTTGGAGCATCAGCTGGAGTTGACGCTCTCAGTCCTCTTTCCTGGAACACGAACAGTTTCGGAGGATGAAGGAATTTCTTCAAAGAACTCAGAAGGTGGATGAGCCGGGTGCCTAAAAAAATTATATAATCAACGACGGAAATTTAGTCATAGAAATGTCCAAATGCTTGCCTAATGTTAGTAAAAATGAAGTGTAAAATTACTTGTCGATGACCGAAGATTGCGCTGAGGCCTTCGCGTCACATTCCTTGTGCATTCTCTTATGGGCGGCACACTGGCTCAGCAGTGTAGGACCTGGCATCCCACACTTTCGGCATTTGTAGACCACCGCTTGGAACTGGTGGAGGGGCGGGGGGGAGTGGTGCGCGCTAATGGGAGGCATCTTCGGCTTCCAATATTTTTCTGAACACCTGAATTTCTGAAATTTTACTTCTTAGTAAAATATTTTTACTTTGTACGGTTGGAATTGAGAAATGAGCAAGAGAGCGTGGACTTTTCCACAAAATTTCTAAAAGAAATGAAGATCAATTTCAGTTGATCTTGTCGACTCTTGTTTCAGAAGCTCCTAGAGGCGACTTATCCTTCATGAATTTGAAGTAATTAAACATAAGCAATTCCTCAAAACGACATGGAGTATTCATCTACATGTATTCTGTGCTTGGAAGTGGAAGCCCATGGGATTCGGTTTGGACCAACATCACAATGCTAACGAAGTAGAAGGACGTTTGATTATGATCTATAGAGAGATAAGCCCAGACCTGTACGTGTATGGTTCACGTTTTTGAGTACCAATATATGATATAGTTAATGTAATTTGAGTCAGAAGATGTCGAGTATCCCTTTTTATGCTAATTATAAGAGATAAGAATCATCATGATCATCACATTTGCATTATAATAGACATAGATAAGGAATGGATGATGTATCTCTCTAATTAGTGTTAGGGATAACTCGCCATCCTCTGCATGGACTTTTCTTATCAGTATGCAGAATGCATCTGCATTAAGAGTTTCATTCATGAGCATGAACATTAATTTTGAAGCTATGTGATTGTATAGAATGATCTTCTGTTTGTTTAAGGAGATCTGAGCGTGCAATATGTAATTCCCAAGAAATATGTAAATGTTTGTGTTTTCCAAACCATGATACAAAATACAAAGATTTTACTTGAGAATGCTATCATGCAACAACAAACGACTTACTTTTTTCTTCTCAAGTGTATGCCGATTGGGGATTCGTCAACCATTCTCATGAATGAGTTCCAGAATGCTTTGATTTATCATTATGGTACGCAAATGAGTGAAGCAATTATGTGCTTAAATAATTTCTACGGATTAGCATGGTATATTTGGAAAAAAATTGCTAATATTGACAAACATTTTTTCTTTAATTCCCACTAAAACGTTTTGTATAATTTGTTTTCAATATTATACCCAAGATGAATATATCCCAATATTACTAATATACCACTCGTTTTAACATTTTCCAGATTTGTTTCGTACGAACTTTTCATTTCGACCACGTATACGTCATTTTCTACCCTCCTAGTTTTCCTAGTAAGGATTCAAGATGTTAAGGGAAAATGATCCTTTTACTGAGAAACGTAACGAAAATGAGAATCAATTGCCATAATTAATATGCATATACGCCCACACGATTCATAATGTTCGACACCCACCTTCCACCTTTTTTCAGCAAGCTCACTAAACCTAACCTCCCATAAGCCACTGGATTGAAGGTACTTGCTCACATCAGTCCCGTTCTCATCGGCGTACGATCCCAAAAGCCACAACACTTTGGCGATGATTTTCTTTCATTTTTACCAAAAGATAGGCAAGCGCGAAGGAACGGCGTTATGGCCGAAATCCCAAGCTCCGGTTTTCCCTTGAGAAATAAAGCAGTTTTCCAAGCATTCTCCCAAAGATCCCAATTCTTCCCCAACTTCTCCGGAACCAAGTGACAGGAAGCAGAGAAGGCTTTGTTGGCGTCCTCATCCTCCTCCCATGTTCACGAAAGGCTGCCCAATGTGAAACAGCAAGTTGTTGAATAAGTTTATTGTTGTGTAATGTAATTTAAGTTGTTCATGCTCAATTTACCAACGATTGTAACACAAATGCAAGGAAAATGTTTAATGTCTTCAATTACCCCAACTCAAGCTACAAGCTTGGATGTGACATCAACTAGTTACGAGTAAATTGACTATTTTATCCAATGAACCACACCATGCATAATATATACGATCATTTCATTGCATTTATTGAACTGTACAAGCTCACTTTAGTTTAACTTCAATTATTAGCTTAGTATGATATAATTTCAACGATTTTTAGCATAAAATAAGGTACACTGATAATATATATATTTGATGATGACGGTAGGTTTCTCAACTCAGAACAGGCTTCCGGAGAAGTGGTCCATAAATGGGAAGTCACCATCTCCATCAAGACCGAGCGGAAATTCCAAGACATCAATTCCATTTGAGCCCATCATTCCTTTCCTGTGTCTTACCCTATCCCCCAAAGTCATCTTCTGGAGGGTAGGCATCATCATCCAAATGTTGGAAGCATTCATCCGCGTCTCCAAATCCTGAACAGCCGTCCATTCGAATTCTTCATCTGATGTATTTGCAAATGGGTAAGAGCCTTCAATTCAAACAGGAGCTCAGGTGGTCCCAATACTCCACAAAGAAAAGTTCTTCAAATTGGGCAGATTGCACGTGAACTGTGCCCATTATTCCTCCCCACGGATGATCGACAATGCTCTGAATAGTGTGAGGGTCTCCGAAAATTTTTCCAACAGGGAAAATACAGCTTGAAAATCCTGTGGGTCCTCTCGAATGACAAATTCAGATCCTTTAGTGGCGGTCTCCTTTCCAAACTGGCTAGTGTCTTTAATTGACGAAGTAAAATGGGAGCATTGAGCACCTCCAAATTGACAAATCCGTATACTGCTTCAGAAAAGTTGAGACGGTCCGCATATAATCCACCATGGTTGTAGCTGAGGAGTTTGATGTTCTCAGGAACACAGCAGCACTTAAGAAATTCGTCAACCATTGCGGGGCTTGCATTAGGTAAGCCACCACTTTTAAATGCTCCAGCGAGGTAGTGGATTTAGCCGGTAAAACTCTCTTACATCCTCGGTCTTGAAGCGGCTGTTGCCCTCCCAGAGATACTAACTACCTTGAGGTTCGGAAGAAGGATCAGCCCCTCCCGTAAAAGTGCATCAATCTCGGCCTTGAAGTTGGAGTGCAGCTTGTGATTCTTCATCTTCATTAAACAAGATTTCGGCAAAATGAATGTGTTGTCCGATTGTTCCGAGGAGAAAACCGATGTTGATAAAGTAGTCCCTCCACCTAACAGCCACCCTAGTGCATTTCGCTTTGAATTGGAAAGCGATTTCGAAGCGATGGAAGCGAATTCCTATTAGAGCGAACATCGTGACGAGTTCACAACGAGTGTAGTAGCGAATTCGGTTATGTCTGGATACTACGGATTCGTTATCTAAAAGGCGGAACTATTTCGTAGTGAAATCGTTACGATTTTGCATACAGGCGAACATAGCGCAGTGGCTACGACACCGGTACGATAATAGCCGAGATTTCTCACTGAAATCGTTACGACTTCCACCAAATGCTTTTTAATGACATTTTACCAATTTACCCTCCGTTTTCACTCAGAAGTCGATACGATATAGATAGAAATGCAGTCATCCGTTGTTCAATGCTGAAAAACTTATCCGTTCTTTACATTCTCACTCTTTCTCATTTGAGTCATTTCACAAGATGGGTAAAAAAGCAACCCGTGAAAAATACTTACTTTGCAAGAGAACACGCAGGCGTTATATTTGTCAAAACGTTGCAACTATACTAAATTCACGAGCTGTTCAAAAGTTTATAGTCAGGCCTAATTATAGTCAAAATTACCAATACCGGAAGTTTGAAGGCGTTTTACCCAGCTTACCATCAACAAACATAGGACTTATTTCCGACACACCCATTCAAGATTATAGCTGTGCCACGCAAGAGGACATTGAAATTGGAAGTAGTACCATTGCAATTAACGAAGAAACATCTCAACCCCAACAGGAAGACACTTTAAGATCACTTCGTGAATGGAGTGTGAAGCATAATATAAACAGGACAGCATTTTCAAATCTTTTGAAAACATTGAAAGTACACCAGTGTTTCAATAAATTTCCAACTGACGCTAGGACCGTGTTACACACACCTAAAGTTACTCCAACAACTGTAGTTGGATCTGGCAGTTCAATTTATATAGGAATATTGCACGGGCTCAACGTACTTTTGCCGTTCATTAAATCCACAGGAAAAAACATTGTTGAGCTTAACTTTAATGTGGATGGCCTCCCATTGTTTGATAGCAGTTTGACCAATCTCTGGCCCATTCTGTGTAGTGTTACAGGTATAAACTACGTGTTTCCAGTATCAATATATTGTGGCCAGGAAAAACCATCTGATTTAGAGGAATATTTTTACGAATTTGTTAACGAGTTAAAGTGTTTAGAAAATGAAGGACTAACGTTCGAGGGATTTTGTTACAGAATTATATGTAAATCATTTATTTGCGACGCTCCGGCAAGGTCATTTATAACGGCAATTAAAAATCACACAGGATATTACGGTTGTGGAAAATGTGAAGTAAAAGGAAAATATGTAGACAATCGTGTAGTGTTTACCAAAACCAATGCTAATTTACGAACAAATGAATCCTTTAGAAGTGCAAGCCAGAGTCAGCATCATAATGATATTACACCACTGATTGAACTAAATATTGATATGGTACAATGTTTTCCTTACGATTACATGCATTTGGTATGCCTTGGAGTGGTTAAGAAACTGTTGCAAAAGTCAATTTACAAACGATTTTGTAAGAAAGCCAAGGTCGCTCAAGGATTTAGATAGGTGGAAAGCAACAGAATTTCGTTCATTTCTACTTTACACAGGACAGGTAGTATTACTTCATGTTTTAGATGAAAAGTATTACAATCACTTCCTTATTCTTTCTGTAGCGATCAGAATATTGGCAGAGCCAAATCAAACAGAAGAGTATATAACATACTCCGAGTCCCTGTTAGTGCATTTTGTAGAGGAGTTTAAAATACTTTATGGTCGTGAAAATTTGTCATATAACGTGCACGGGCTTATACATTTAGCAAACGATGTGCGAGTTCATGGGTGCTTAGATAATTTTGGTGCGTTTAGGTATGAAAACTACCTTGGTAAACTGAAACGAATCCAACGTGGTCATAGAAAGCCCTTACAACAAATTCACCGACGATTAAAAGAAAGAGAGCTATTAGATCCGTTTGTCGAAACACATGATCCCTATTCTGTGAATAGAAATAACATAACGACTAAATTTCCAAACAATATTGTCTACTTGAAAAACAAACAACTTATTTCTGTAACGAGTATAAAACCTGTCGGTAGCTCCGTTGAGTTCACGGGTAATAGATTTAAATCGCTAACAAGTTTTTACACATTTCCTTGTGATTCTCAGCTGTTGAACATTTTTATAGTTTCTCCGTGTGATTTAAGTTCAAGAGAAACAAGATTTGAATTTACAGATATAGTTTGTAAATGTGTTTTGGTTAAAAGCGGCTCAACCTCCATTTCTGTACCAATTGTGCACTCAATAATCAGCGATGGCCAGTAACACTCACGCTGTCGTGTGCTTTCAAGAAGAGAACGCTGTTGCGGTTATTCCATGTCGTTGGATTATGGATACGGATGAAGATGGAAAAGTTCGCTGCCAGTATCCTCCAAAAGGATTCAGTAACATCCAGAAGGCAATTAAAAATTGCCATATGCCAGATCCAGAATGGTCTAATCACGAAATTAGAATTTTTAGAAAATATGGTAACTAATACATTATATCTGCATAAAGATTTCCATGTTCCTGTTATGTAAACTAAAAATGAATATTCAAATCTGTGTCCTTCAGACACTTATGCAAATGCTCGAGCTAATGTTCCTAAATTCACCGTGACGTCAGATGTTTCTGATGTGGATACTCCAAAGCGTAAGCCATCAACGGCTCCTTTGCGAACGCCTTTGCCACATCATCCTGCCGAAATGTTTACTAATGTGGAACAGCAAGAAGTTAAGGACAATCTTCCATTTAGCTCCATTCCCACTCTCATCTCTAATAGCAGTATGCCACAACAAGGAAGTAGTGGTGAAAATAATCATTCTAGTTCGTATGGTAGCCACCACCTAGTGTTCCTCCACCTTTAAGGCATTTCTCCAGCAATCAGTCAGTTCAATCTCATGTTTTTGGACAACACCCCAACCCACTTGGCTTCAGCACAGCATTTAATCCTTATTTTGATGGCGCCTCCCCATTTCTGACCTCCAGTTCCAACTACATTCCACCACAGCCGAAGTTCCTCAATCAGCCACCAATTCAAGCACATGGTAGTGGCTCTTCACAGCTACTTGACAACCCAAGTCAAACTCCTCCACCGGAAAATATTTCCACAACAGCTATCGTGGTAGATGATACGGGTAAGGTATTTTCGAACCAATTTCGTAAAAAGCTCTTTGATTTCCGTTACTAATTGCGTTCTTTATTGTGTAGAATTTAAGGCCGAAGTTTTGAAACAGTTGGCGGAAATACGAGTAACACTGAGCCAGCAGCAATCAATTTTGACAAGTATTTTAGAAAACCAGGGAAGCCCAGCTGTAAACATGAATGACAACCACTCCTTTCCATTTGAACTACCATCTAAGCAAACGTCTGGACTTGAAACCCTGGAGGAATCTATTGCAAACGACAAGGCTACTAGAGAAAAATTAGTAAAGTCATATTGCTTTTCAAAAACACGAATTTTAAAGACTCATAATCTCAAAACTAATTACTACATTTTTTGTTTTGTACAGAAAGCAAAGTTATGTACGGCAGGTGGAAATTCCATTGAAGAATGCGTTGGACTAATGTTATCTGTGCTGATGACTGACGAAGTAACGGCATCCTTTAATTTGAAAGGCAAAGGAAAGACTGGAAAACCAGGAATTTTGAAATTTTCTGGTATTTTACAGCTCATGCTAGGTATGCAGGCAATTACGTAATTTTTAAGTTCACTAATTCCCTATAATTCACACATTTTAAGCAAAACTGTTTACTTAAATAGATGGACTTCTGGTTAACCCAAGAACCAAAGGAAGTGCAACAATGAAATCTATGCACGATGCGATTGCAAAAAGTTTGAAACGAGCTGACGATCGTGTTCGTCGAAGAAGGTGACAATATTATTAATTTACTTATATTTTCTACGTTGAAGTTAGTAATTCAATCTCATCAAAGTGGTTGTAATTCTCATTCTAGTGACAGCAAAAGTCTCGACGGTCATCTCAATGCTCCAGGCAATCCCACTTAAAGTTTTTAATTAGTCCTCTTTATAAATATCGTAATAAATGTATTGTTAGTGTAGGAAATAGTGTAGTTATATTATAACATTGCTGAGTCTTGTATTTGTATAGGGTTTGCCATATTGATGGTAGTAAATAAAATGTTATTAAAGCCACTATTAATTTACCTTTTTGTTATTGCACTGTTTAAATTCATTTCGAAATCATGGTGAACTCAAGCTTTAATATCGCAATAATTTCAATAAGAAGTCGCAGTGAATAAAACCACCAATGAAATCACGCACGTAAAAGGCAACGAATTCGAGGCGACTTTGCATCTATATGGTCTCGAGTAGTCTCCTTGAAATCGCAGTAATATCGAAAGGATGTCCGGACTTTTATCCTTCGAGTAGTAGTGCACTAGCTACGATTTCATAGTAATCGCTTCCGATTACCACTTGTCGATAATCTTAAGCATCTTCACTCCGATCCTGATCGAATCCTTCCTTGCGGGCTTTGATTCAAATTTTTGGAGATTTATGCCACTTTGATTAGCACCTAATTTAACCCTATTTATTAGACAACTCAGTGAACTCCAGCTTGATGTAGAAAACTAAAACATGTAACCAGTCCTCGTTCTCTCTTTTTCCACAAAATGAATATGACGTGAACTTTTTAAATAGCTGTAATGCGTTGCTTATTCAAATTTTTATTGATTTCTATCAATAACGCTGTTATTTGAAAGACGAAAAATCTTGATTTATACTCTCCAAAACACCACCGTTAATTGTATTTCTTATTTGTTTTCAGATATAAATTCCCTTTTTTAAACTATAAAGTACGATTACGTTAAAACTTTCTCACAGCGCTGCCAGGCCTTTCCTTCCCCTCAACAATATATTCCTAGCCTGCGTCTTCATCATCACCGATCATGCCCGAAGTTTGAGATTTTTTCGTGCATTGCTACTTGCTGCACAGTTTACCCGCGGATTGGTAATACAATAAAGTCTACAGTTATTCCATAACTCTAAACCATAAAACACATTCTCCGGCGCCCCTAAATTTTGCGTGCTTTGTCAGTTACGCCAGTGATTAGCAAATAGAAAATTACCTCCTGAGTTAAATTTCCTCTCGAGTGACTCGAGTCGAATCATTTTCTTCAAACCATAATGCGTTCAGTGTGGCTCACAGATTTACTTTCAACAATTAAAACACAAACAAGGATTTTCAAAGGATATACCAGAATGGTGATGATGATACAGACCAGAGTCCAAATATTGATTTAAACATTTGGTCAAAAAATGAATGAGTTAAATCGTGTTCCGTCGAATCACTTCCAGGTCGCCCCAGCAAAATAGTCTCATAGTACCCCCAGTTCAAAACTTGTGGCCTAATGGACTTAGTTTTTTATAGTCTTTCTGTTAGGCAATATACTCTCTTTCGTCTTTAAAACATGAAATATGAAAAGTGTCGAATTCCCGCCTGAAATTACAGTCATAGCATTTGCCCTTATCGTTTGAAAGTATTCGTGGAGGATCAGACCCGAATAATTCCCATTTCCTCTCATTTTAGTATTCACATTTAGTTAACAAATCATCTTTCAGACTCAAAATTCGTTGTTGTATTGAGTGATATTTGTTCTTAGGTTGGTCATTCACAAGAATTTCAATTTCGAAAGAATTCATAGGGTCAACATGCATATGCCGTTTGATGAACATTTCAAAATTTTAGTAAAAATTCGATAAAAATTCTACTCCAGAATTGTAGAACATGAAATGAAACATTTATGTCAGCTTGTATCCGTTTTTGACAAAACATTCGAAAAATTTATGTTTTCGAAAATTCCTCAAACCTTATGGAAATTAACATGTGAAAATTCAAAGTGAACGTGGTCCCCTGTGGCAGTATTTGAAAGCTGTCGATTTAAAAACTGGAAATGATTGAAAAGTAAAACTAGTATGGAACCTCACCAGAAACGAATATTTCTAACTAAATTGATATACATGAACTGAACTATGACATAATTGTTGAATTTTTGGATTTAAGCTCGTTAGCCATTCTCCTATTTTGGAAACGTAGCTGACTGACGTAATTGTGGACCAACTTTTGTCTACTTTCAATTATAAAGTAATTTTATTAGAGTGCTTTCGTTTCTGCTCAAAATCCTTCGAAAGCTGGAATAAATGGGTTTGTCCCGTTTCAATGGTTTTAAACAAATGTTTCAAATGTCTTAAAGGAAATGTGCATTGCTTTCGTCCCTATTTAATTCTTTACACCTACAAATTTTTCGAATAATTATTACGTATGAAATATTTTAAATTATGCGCTACTAATTGTTTATTATGCACAATTGTGTTGAAATGCATGTCATTGATTGCAATGTTACGCACAAATGTAATCTCATTCAGTAAATACTACTCTTAGGTAAAACGTATTGGTATATGAGAGTTATAATTAACCAGAAACGACCAATCCATCCACAATCAATCTTACAATATGCGTACCAAGTGTAAGACATAAGCTTCCTGGTGATGTACACGTTTTTTAAAACAAGAAATGCAGAGAGCAAAATCAACACTAAAATTTAAGCCCGACGGAATAAGCCAATGCAATGCAACATTTTCCAAGCCATGATGGCAATGAAAAATAAGTACCATGAGGCATGTAAGTACCATGAGGCATGTAAGCATGAGGCAGCTATTAGAGGCTAACCATAAAAATTCAACGTATTAATAGAAGTCTAGCTGACAATGCGATCAATATGGGGTTCCCAGAAAAATCCTTTTTTAGCATTCGTGCTTTGTCATGTGTTAAAAAGCATTTACATATTTCTTTTTGACTATAAAATCCTTCGTAATCGTTACGTGAGAAGCTAAAAAGGTACCTGGAACACAGTTCCTTGAGATGAACCACAAGCTCACCCAGAACCAGACCCATAAACGGGTCTGTGTCATTTCCTCCCACGGGCCCTTTCCCCCCACGGGCGATTTTCCTCACATGGCCCTTTCCTCACAGCGAGTTTTCCACCCCAAGCCAGTTTCCTCACATGACCTTTTCCTCCCAAGTCAGTTTCCTCCCTAAGGCCTTTTCCTCACATAGGATATTTGCTCCCCAAGTTTTTTGAAGACTGAACATTTACATACCAATAAGCTATATTCATATTTTTTGGTGTGTACTGACATTGCTTTGCGTATCCTATCAGACATACATCTGATCATTCAGACAAATTACACATTTGAATCCACATGCTGACTGAATTCGTCCGGAAGCCGGAATTTTTGTAAATTAAAAAAAACATTTGTTCACTGTAATAATAACATATCATTCATATCATAATAACGAGAAATCGCAAAAGTACCAGTTCAATTTTGAGATTGAAACGTATGTCACGAGTTCAAATCCCGGGTGGAAGCAACTTGACTTTTTCGGAAAGGAGAATTTTTCCAAGATGGGGTTTTAAAACCACAAGTCCTACAAAGACATGAAATACATTGATGTTTTGCTTCGTTAAATATTACGAAGCATTCTTTGTCCCAAATCTGTGTACTTTTTTGGTTATTTTTGCTTTGTTACTCCGGCTGATGGATTTAAAAGTGAATGTAAATGCCAATGACATTTGTGAGGCATGCTTTCTATATAACAAATTTAGCACAAAATTTATTTGCTTCTTCAACAATTAGTTATATTTATATTATACCGGTTAGACAATTAACAAGCAGTGCTCAGTAAGCTTAAACAATGTCAAAGTGAATCTAAATTAACCGAAATGAGCACTGCTGAAGATTTAGCAGACACTTGCAAAGGGAGGACATATAGAAAGAGTATGGCATTTGTAATTGTCCAAACCTATTAATTAGTAGTAAAGTTTTGAAATATTTTCCGAGTTACTCTAATGAGCTAAGTCTTCTTCAGTATTTGCATTTTATCTCTTCGTTATATCTCAAAAGTAAAAAATTATAATTACGAGGTATTGTTTTCGGTCATTAGGCGATTCTACTGGGTTTTTATTACGAGTAAACTAACTTACGTGTTCCTGATTCCGGTCTACATGTAAGAAGGCTTATTGCTTTACGAAAATGAAGATACGTGGTTTTAATATGAAGCAGTCCATATGAATTACAAAACCAACGTAGAAAGTTTGTGATATATTTAATTTAAAATTATATTTAAAACGTACTAGTGTATAACCCTTAAAATAGTTAAAATAAAAACTAAAGTAAAAAAATTCATAAACTCCGTCTGATTAAGTTAGATTCATGAATTTCAGGTCATTGATAAAAGTGCCCTTACATGAGTTAAATAAGTTTTACTTAAATTAATAAACGAAGTGCCCCTACATGCATTAAATAAATGGTACATACATAAAATCAAACCCATATAAATTTTCTCCCATATCAGCCGGACAGGGATTGTGTATACATTGATACATAATTATATACCAAAATTCTCAATAAATTTGTAGTATATTCAGTACTTACTTATGTCTATCCTTACTGACTTGCAAAATGTAATCCACCGAAATTGTCCAATCTATGTATATTTTGTAGAAAAGTAACTGATAAACGGAAATTTCATCGCAGACAAGCAATTACACGATGATATTGTAGACATATATCACCAATATCCATCAGAATACAAAGAATCTGTTGAATAGTGTTCCGGTATTGGGACAGCTCCGAAACTGGGCGCTGTAATTGCTATGAAACTGAAGGAAAGTTTTTTGTATCAGTTGTTCGGCGAAACAAAGTTTTAAAAATTTCACCCCCGTTGTGGGACTTTCATTCCATCATTAAGAATATTTATCAGACCTTATTTATTCAATGGATTGGTAATCACGCATTATTTTTAAATACCATCAATAACTCTAATTAAGCAGTCAATTTACATCCTCATTTGCTGCACATATTACAACTAAGGTGATCACGAATATTATTTTCGTCATTCTCATTTCTGAAAGACTCACTTCCTTACTGCTGCATACAAGAAACTGCATGCTAAAAGTTCTGACTCATAGTCTAAGGAGTCTATTTCACCATTCAAGCCCTCTTCTTGTATGCAAACTCCCGGTCCGGCTGATAATGGGAGAAATTTATATGGGTTTGATATTATATATGTACCATTTATTTAATGCATGTAAGGGCACTTGGTTTATAATTTAAGTTAAACTTATTTAACTCATGTTAAGGGCACTTTTTCAAATGACTGAATTCAGATTAAACTTATCAACGCGGATTATGAATTTTTTACTTTTATTTTTTATTTGTCAAGTAAAAAACTGTTAGATCACCATTTTTTTTTTTATTTTTTATGGTAACGCACCGATAACTTTTCAGGATTTACAGTTTTTACAGCGTATAATTACTATCCAGAACAACCTTTTTCAATATCCAGTTCCAGATTACCTAGAGTATATAGAGAGTGGATATACTTTAATGTATGTGTTCCAGCGAAAATTGCAGTCGTTTCCGCAATGCATTCGAGACGGATAGAAGGGACAAACGAAATGAGAGGGAAGGAAATTAATATTTCCCAAGTGATGAGAATAACTTAAGTCTGTTTATTCAACGCACGGTTTAGTAGCTTCCTGCCTTTCAGGTATATCGGATGACTGACTTCATTTTATGAAATATTTATAAGTTAGAAGCTTGGAGTATGCATAAATTCTATCCGTGAAAACTTTTGGCTTATAAACTTTCTATAAGTTAAACAGTAAGCTAACTTTCAGAAGGGTGCTTTACCTTTCATAAATAAAGGACATCACAGAAGTCTACGATACAAGTTTCTCAATTCTTATTTAATATCAGGAACGAACCTGATGACTCATAACTATTCCATTTCTTTCTGAAATTTCTACCAAAGTTAATGCTAAATAACTTTTTTATTGGAAAATGGAAATCGTTGTTTGGATAAGTTAATGAAGTTATCAGCCGATTGTCCTGATTTTTAAATAAAGAATAGAAACTTATATCGTAGACTTCTGTGATGTCCTTGATTTATGTAAAGGTGTAAAGCATCCCTTCTGTGAAAGGTGTATAAAAGCTTACTGTTTAAACTTATGAAAGTTTATTAAGCCAAAAAGTTTTCAATGATAAGATTTATGTATACTCCAAGTTCAACTTATAAGTTATTTATAAAATGAAGTCAGTCATATGATATACCTGAAGCCAGGAAGCTATACAACCGTGCGTTTTGATAAATCAGACCTTCAAGCGCTCCTCATCTCTCTTCGCTGTGAAAATCTCATTTTCCACTTCCCTTCTTACATTTTCGTTTGTCAGCTTCTATCCGCTCACTGCGAATGATTTGCGCGAAAACGGACTGCCAATTTTATCGCTTGCGAAACACTACATAAAAGTATCCATCTCTCTATGGATATCTAAGTAACTGGAAGAGCTGAGATATTGCCGAAATCGGTTGTTTCTGGAAATAGATATTTATCGCTGTAAAGAAATGCAAACCTAGAAATTATCGGTGCGTTACCATAACAGAATGGGGGTATCTAAATCAGTTTTACTTGGACATAAATAAAAACATAAGTAAAAAAATTCATAATCTCTCCGTCTGATTAGTTAGATTCCTGAATTTCAGCGTCATGAATAAAGTGCCATTAACATGAAGTTAATAAGTTTAACTTAATTATCTAACAAGTGCCTATACATGCGCATTAAATACAATGTACATAACATATTATCCAAACCAGTATAAATTTTCTCCATTATCAGGCCGGACCAGAGTGTTCATGAAAAAAGGGAGGGGCTTGATCGTGAAATAATTGACTCCTCGTAGACTTGAAGTCAACTTTTAGCATGCAGTTTCTTGTATGCAGCAGTAAGGAAGTGAGTCTTCAGAATGAAGAATGACGAAACAATAATATTCGTGATCACCTTAGTTGTAATATGTGCAGCAAATGAAGGATGCAAATTTGAACTTGCTGAATTTAGAGTTATGGTATTTATAAAATAATGCGTGATTACCAAGATCCATTTGAATAAAAATGGTCTGATAAATATTTTAATTGAAGTGGGATGAAGTCCCACAAACGGGGGGTGAAATTTTTTTAATTTTTTTCCCGGAATCAACTGATACAAAAAACTTTCCTTCGTTTCATAGCCAATTAAGCCCCCCAGTTTCGGGAGCTGGTCCCAATACCGGTAACAATTTCACAGTCTGTTGTTATTCTCATGGATCTTGGTGATTTATGTCTACAATATATCGTGGTATTGCATTGTCTGCGATTGAAATTTCGTATTGTAATCAATGTACTTTCTACAAAGTATTACATAGATTGGACTAATTATGGTGGAATATACATTTTGCAATCAGTAGAGGATAGACATAACAGTAAGTACTGAAATATACTACAAATTTATTGAGAATTTTGTATGTATATGTATGTAGTTCAATGTATACAACACTCCTGGTCCGGCTGATAATGGGAGAAAATTTTATATGGGTGATATTATGTAATGTACCATTTATTTAATGCATGTAAGGGCACTTTATTAATTTCAAGTTAAACTTATTTAACTCATGTAAGGGCACTTTGATTAATGAGCTGAAATTCATGAATCTAACTTAATCAGACGGAGATTATGAATTTTTTACTTTATTTTTTATTTTAACTATTTTAAGGGTTAAAGATTAGTACGTTTTAATAATGTAATTTTAAGATTTAATTTAATTTATATTATTAAAACGTATTACACAAACTTGCTACGTTGGCTTTTAAATTCATACGGAATGCTTCATATTAAAACCATGTATCTTCATTTTCCCAAATCAATAAGCCCCTATCTTACATGTAGACCGGAATCAGGAACACGTAAGTTAGTTTACTCGTAATACAAAAACCCAGTAGATTCCTGATGACCAAAAACAATACCTCGTAATTATAATTTTTTACTTTTGAAATAGAACGAAAAGATAAAATGCAAATACTGAAGAAGACTTAGCTCATTAGAGTAACTCGTAAAATATTTCAAAGCTTTACTATTAATTAATAGGTTTGGACAATTACAACAACTTTAAATTTACTTTGCTCAAATACCATACCTGTATGTCCTCCCTTTGCAAACAGTTGTCTGCTAAATCTTCAGCAGTGCTCATTTCGGCTAATTTAGATTCACTTAATTCACTTTGACATTGTTAAACTTACTGAACAGCTTGTTAATTGTCTAACCAGTATAATATAATATAAACTAATTGTTGAAGAAGCAATACATTTTGGCTAAATTGCTATATAGAATGCATGCCTCACAAATGTCATTGGTTCATTCAATCAATTCATTCACATAGTCATTCAATTAGTCTCGGTCTACAGTTTCTGAACGAAATAGGACGTTTGAGATATGAAACCAGATTTGGAAAGATTTATCGATATGTCTGAAAGAGTACTCCAAAAATGCTTCCAAGTGATTCAAAACTGGAATTATAGCTTTGCCTTGTGAACTGAATTTCAGACTTCCTTCTGATTTTCGTTGCTAATGCTTTAAAAGCTTAATTAGCTAGTGTATTTATTCACTTTTAAGCCACAGCTAACAAAGCAAAAAAATAAAAAGTACAAGATTTTGGACAAAGAATGCTTCAATTTAAAATATTTTCATACTTTCATCCACGAAGCAACATCAAAGTTATCTTCTTGGATTGACTAGCTGCGACCCACCCCAGTTTGAGATACAAAACATGTTATATGCATAGTCTTGTGTAGGAAAATTCTCTCTCTCCGAAAAAAGTCAAAAGTTGCTTTCACGGCATTCGAAAGACTTTGACCATACGTTTCCAATTCAAAATTTGACAGGGTAATTTTCAACTTCAATCTTATGTGAGTGATCTG
>LJIJ01003394.1:0-19319 GCA_001718145.1 Orchesella cincta | reverse complement strand
GATTGGGACGAAGGTTTTGTTTAGTCATGTCCTTATACATCATCACAAAGTGGGTAGTTATACGTGTGAAGTTTGTTCGAACGTGTATTCAACCGCGAAAAATTGGTTGTCCATAAACGGAAGTATCATGACATGGCGAAAAACAAACACTGTCCGTTATGTAGTAAAATCTTTCTTATCAAAATGGTACCTTGAAGCCCACATAACAGCAGCTCACAAGCCTGAAAAACACCCTTGCCGTCTTTGCCCGGGAAAGTGTTTGCAGTTAAGGATTATTTGAGACATCACATGCGCAGGTGTCACGGAAAGGATGCAAACGCGATGAGAATCGAGGCAAATCAAAAAAGGAAATTATACAGTGGAGCAAATTTTAAAGTTGTGTAAAAATTATTTAAATGCTCAACGACATCGGGATTGTAGAGAATAAATCTAATTTATTAAATGCCATACATTAAAAACTCTCAAAGAGAAATAAACATTCCTTTTTTCCTTAAAATTTGGAAACTTTTATTTGTTTCACGGGATTTATAAACGTTCAGATTACAAATTTTTATGCGACTTTACTTAACCAACCAGATGATTCCTGTTAGGTCATGACGTGGGATGATGCCAAAGCTCTAAAAGCGTCACGAAACACGATCTGCTGAAGAATTGGGTAAAGTGGAAACAACTTACGACTTATCTGAATGGTAGTATTGCTAGATTCCTTCATTAGTGGGTAAACTAAGAAAGCGTCAACTGTCTTTCATTGTCAATGATTTGACTTGATATCAAACAAATGTTGCAGAGTGGATTTGCTTTTATATCAGAAATTGTTAATGAAAAGCAGAACATAAACGCAAAACCACAAACTGTTTTGCATTTACGGAACTTGCAATCCTACATACTTGTTTTTACACGGTTTTATTTGGTTATTGAACTGCTTATTAAATGTAAATGTATTACCTTCTCGATTAAACAAATTAAAATTATGCTTGCATTTACTTTTCATGATGCGTTCATCTACATTAATGCATATCTGTCAGCGTAACTACCTTGGATTAGGGTGCTGATAGTCCAATAATAAATAAATAAACAAATATCGCATGCCCATAAATTTTAAACTCGTTTTGTGAGGCAGCACACGAGTAGTGCCGCACAGCACAGATTTTTTAAAATTGGAACTCGCTTCCAGTCAACATTAAAGGAATGATAAACCACAAACACAACGTAAATCCTTCCAAACTCTTTAAATATGCATAATTTCTACAGAAACGCCACATTGTGTTCTGCCAAAAGAAATAAATACAAAACCCACGCCAAATTGTAAGCAAATAAAGTGCTCCTGCACAAAATTTAAAAACTTTTATCCACCCAATTAAAACTGGAAAATGTAGCACAGTCCGGAAAAATGTTTTGGTAACATTTATGCACTTACTTCACTCTGGAATTGATCCAAATTGGTCCTTAGCGTAGTTTATCCTGGCAAGCTAAGTAGACACGTTTAAATTGTCCTTCAGAAAAAAATTCATAACCACCAATTTCATACAAACTAGATTGGTGCTTAGTGTATTCAGGCACAAGGGTAGGAAGTGATGATTCAAAAATTGCCGAACGTTTTTTATCAGTCCAAACTGGATGGGCGCGTAAAAGACTGACGCGTCCAATATGTTAAAATATTGCATCACAATAGGAAATTACAAAGTCATGAACATGAACTGATAAATATTTATTTACGCATTCTAGAATTAACATAGAAGCAGCCTCCATGTAGTTTTAAGTACTCAACAAACGTATACCTTCTTACAAAAGCTTATTAGTTTATGTTACACAAATTATATACCATCCCGTTTTGGAATGGATTAATACAGCAATGCCATGGCAGTGCACAATGTGGCGTTTCTGAGTAATTTTGTAGTTTTAATGAGTTATGGAAGGGTTTACGATGAAGGTATACGTTTGTCGAGTACTTAAAACTACATGGAGGCTGCTTCTATGTTAATTCTAGAATGCGTAATAAATATTTATTCAGTTCATGTTCATGACTTTGTAATTTCCTACAGTGATGCAATATTTTAACATATTGGACGCGTCAGTCTTTTACGCGCCCATCCAGTTTGGACTGATAAAAAACGTTCGGCAATTTTTGAATCATCACTTCCTACCCTTGTGCCTGGATACACTAAGCACCAATCTAGTTTGTTCGAAATTGGTGTTTATGAATTTTTTCTGAAGGACAATTTAAACGTGTCTACTTAGCTTGCCAGGATAAACTACGCTAAGGACCAATTTGGATCAATTACAGAGTGAAGTAAGTGCATAAATGGTACCAAAACATTTCTCCGGGGCTGTGCTACATTTTCCAGTTTTAATTGGGTGGATAAAAGTTTTTAAATTTTGTGCAGGAGCACTTTATTTGCTTACAATTTGGCGTGGATTTTGTATTTATTTGTTTGGCAGTGCACAATGTGGTGTTTCTGTAGAAATTTTGCATTTTTAATGAGTTTGGAAGGATTTACGTTGAGTTTGTGGTTCATAATTCATTTAATCTTGACTCGAACCGAGTTCCAATATTAAAAAATCTTGTGTGGGGCACTACTCGTGTGGCGGTGTGCTGCCTCACAAACGAGTTTTAAAATTTATGGGTATGCGATATTTGTTTATTTATTTATTATTGGACTATCAGCACCCTAATCCAAGGTAGTTACGCTGGCAGATATGCATTAATGTAGATGAACGCATCATGAAAAGTAAATGCAAGCATAATTTTATTTGTTTAATCGAGACGGTGATACGTTTACATTTAATAAGCAGTTCAAAACCCAAATAAAACCGTGTAAAAACAAGTATGTAGGATTGCAAGTTCCGTAAATGCAAAACAGTTTGTGGTTTTGCATTTATGTTCTGCTTTTCATTAACAATTTCTGATATAAAAGCAAATCCACTCTGCAACATTTGTTTGATATCAAGTCAAATCATTGACAATGAAAGACAGTTGACGCTTTCTTAGCTTGCCCACTAATGAAGGAATCTAGCAACACTGCCATTAACTTTAAAATTTGCTTTCCTGTATAATTTCCTTTTTTTGATTTGCCTCGATTCTCATCGCGTTCGCATCCTTTCCGTGACACCTGCGCATGTGATGTCTCAAATAATCCTTAACTGCAAACACTTTCCCCGGGCAAAGAAGGCAGGGGTGTTTTTCAGGCTTGTGAGCTGCTGTTATGTGGGCTTCAAGGTACCATTTTGATAAGAAAGATTTACTACAGAACGGACAGTGTTTGTTTTTCGCCATGTCATGATACTTCCGTTTATGGACAACCAATTTTTCGCGGGTTGAATACACGTTCGAACAAACTTCACACGTATAACTACCCACTTTGTGATGATGTATAAGGACGTGACTAAACAAAACCTTGGTCCCAATCAAGATTTTGTCACATTCGTTGCACTTGACGGGCTCGTGATGATAGCGGTTGTGCCTTGATAAGTGAAAACTGCTCCAAAGTACTTTATCGTATGTCGGGCATTTAACCTTCTTTCCCTTTTTCCCCTTCTTTTGAAATCTCTTGCCTTTGGTGAAATTTGGTTTGGGTGATTGATTTGAAGGAGAATTTAGCTCATCATCAACTGCATCTCTGTCATTGCTCTCGTAAATGAGATCGGCATTTGGATCTTGGGGGATTGGCTCTACTTTTATCACGTTTTCAATGTCAATCTTCATCTCATTGCTGCTCTCATTCTCTCTTTGGTGGACTGTGAAGCTGTTTTGATTGAATGAAGAATCTCAATTAGCACATTTTTATAACAATCTGTCTGTAAACCAATTAATGTAATAAAAATTGATTGCATTACCCTTGTAAATCCAAAGGATCAGTTGGAGCAATATCAGTATCGGAAACGAAATGGTTAGAATCATCATCGCTGATATTTCCGTTTGTGAATTCAGCTTCTAAATCCGCTTTTGCACCCTCACATTTAGAAACCACAAGAACTGGCAGTGCTTCCGTTCTCTTCAGCTGACCTGGTTAATTTCATTCAAAAGTTATTTGGGAAGTTTTAAGTAAAATAAGTTGATGTTAGTAAGGTTTATCTGATTACATACATTTTTGTGCCAGCGAATGTCTAAATTCCTCCAACCTCATGGGGCTCTCAACGCCAAGCTTCTCAGCTAACGATTTGCTATTGATAACCTTCAACGACGGAGACATGGAACGTTGGGTGTTTAACACTAGCTTTTCCAGTTGTCCCATTTCCCAGGCGAGGCGTAGCTGAGCAGAAAGAAGTTCCAGGTATACTTGACAAACTGGGTTAATGACGGATAGCTCACATTTTTCACAGAAAACATGGTTTACTTCTTCGTCAACGGTTTTTCTTGCCAGTGGAGAAATTTGAAGATAATTCTCGGCAAACTTCAAAAATTTAGTAAAGAGTGGAATTCCACTAGATTCTGATAACTCATTTTGGACACTCTCAATCTCAAATGTTTTCAAACACACAAAACAAACTTCAACATCCATTTTGTCCGGGTTAAAAAATAACTTGTTAATTGTCCGTTTATTGATTGAGTTCGGGTTATTTAAATGTCGGGGTTTAAATGATAACTGCAATAATTTGAGAGTAACTAGATTTTATATCGTCGCTGATGAAAAACTACTGAATTGGCTTTTTAGTTTGACTTTAGTTTGAAGAGCATGCTCGGAACCGAGAGAATAGCTCGCCCAGCAGCTGAGTTGTGTTGTCATTTTCCCCTGCGAGTTGTAATCATGTAGATGAATTCATTATGAAAAGTACATGCTACCTTGATTGTAATTTATACACAAAAATAACCAGTTCAGGTTAATAAGCAAAACCAAATGGAAATAATGTTCGATTTTCATAATTGGTAATACTTTTCCTTGTAGAATCAACAAACCAGCGGAAGTGATGCCGGTTGAGCTGCATCAATATTTCTTTCAAGTCTCATTTCCTATAATTTTCATTCCATTTTTTTCAAATATAGTACCTCTTGTTAAAAACAGATTCCAAGCAAGCAACATCAATTTGTGTATGATATGAGGTTACATTTCATTGATGATGATGATGAACGGAAATGCAAGACAAGATAAAACAGCCAAGCTACCACTTTTCAACGAGGAAAGCGAGATATGCAATGAAAGAGTGAGAAGTGTTCAATGCATGAGCCAGAGATAGAAAAGAGTTTTACAGGCAAAGCAACAAGCATCACGGTTGTACCTAATCTTGAACAATACTTGGGCATACCTACTGAAACCAAACTGCTATTGTTATAATAGGTAAGTGTTTGTGAGTATGGAAGAGCTGTCTCTTTCCCTCGTCTTTTACTTGCCTGCCGTATCTAAAATTCCACTCATTCAAGTACAATGTATATCCCTTTCTTTGGCTTTTTGATGGGCTTTGCAAGCTGCACCTCTCTCTTGCTCTTGGTTTGAACGTTAGAAGAGTATGGTATTGCTCTCACAAGCCAGGGCTCAAATATACCTTACACACTCTTGCCATATGCAATGATGCTACCTAGAAATATAGCTTATATTGGATGTGAGGTTTGTACCTTGTAACGCTACTTCTCCACATAAAATCTGAGCAAAAGTAAAGATACATATGAAGGAATACCTGCCTTTCAAGATTTGTTTTGCTTCTTGCCCTATTTTTTAAACTGACATTATCCAGAGTTACATAACGCTGGATGACACTGCATAAAATGAATAATCCTGTAATTTTTAAGTTTCATTTCTTTAAGGGACTATCTTTTTAGGTTATTTAGTTTTTGTGGTTGAAAGTTAATATTTTTTGACAATGTCAGACGATGAGAATGTTGACAGAGCAGCCCGGAGGCAGGAAGGAACCTCGCAGTTCATGTGCCGAAGATGTGGAGGAGGTCAAACTTTCACCGCAGCAGAGCGGGATAATCACAGGGCTCGCCATAAGGCCGAGGACGCTAAAAAGAGGGGTAGACAACGTCGCCCTAGGTAATTTAATATTTTAAAACAAAATTGAGTGAATTTCCCAAACCTACGAAACAAAAATTATCTCAATTTTGTTGACAGGGCCAACTCACCATCCCGTTCGGAATTGACATTATTTGAAGAAATCGGCCCGAGCGGTCAGACACCCCCAAGAGCAGCTCCCCCTGCAAAGAGGGGGAGAAAAAAGTCACCCAAGAAAAGACGCTCAAAGAAAAGTTATGATGCTGATTCAATAGAGTAGGGTTTTCAGTTGATCTCCATTCTTTTCAACATTTCACTATACTAAATTATCATAATATTATATTATTCCACTCTTTTTACAGTACTTGGGTTGCGGTTACAAGCGGCTAACAGAGAGGACAAATGTTCAGACAGTTATTTCGTGAATCTCACGTATCTGTATTTTTCAACAGCACGACAATGCAAAGCAGCAATTGGAATTGCAGACTGACTCCAAAATTAATAATTATTTAAAATTTTAAAATTTCATCTCAAATCTGTTTCGTTTCCCTAGCCACTTCAAGATTTGGTGTTGTTTGTTCAAATGAAATGAGTAGTTAAGAAATATAATATTTGTGTGTGTGAAGATATTTGTATTGTTGTTACAATATAAATAGTTTTCTTGTTAGTTTATGACTTATGATGATATTTAAAACAAAATGAAAAGATGAAAATATATCTCCAACCATTTCACTCAACACTGCCAACAGAAATCTATATGAATTTATGTACGGTAAATAGGCTATATGTATTTTCGATTTGATAACCAACTTTTGTAAGAGGAAAGTATTAGCTGTTAGTAATAAATTGTAAGTCGTGAATTTTGTTGTATGATATTCTCCAATTTTGGCTAATGTACTGATCAGCAACAAAAGTGATATAAATGGAGTTCGTAGGAAGATAGCAGCATCATCATCAATGTCAGTGTTATCTTCATAACTTGGTTTAGTGCGAAGAAAGGGACTTTTGTTGGCATCTTGAACTTCGTATTCCGTATCATTATTATTACTTATCTGACTCATGACTGAGATAAAAATCGTTGCTAACTTGTTATACATAAACAACACAAATGTCCACGAAATACTTATAGTATTCTTAGAACTACCCAAGAACTCATTTCAGCGTTTTGAATGTTTAGAACTCCAATGAGTTTCGAGCTGGTTAAATATAATGAAAAATTTGTTTCCTTATTCAGTACTGTTTCCGTCCAGTGCAGTTTAATTTCACTTCATGTCAAACTTTTGAAGGGTTTAATATTTGAACACGATTTATAACGAGTAAGAAATAGTTTTCTTTGTAGGAAGTCAATGCAATACATCTAATTCTTCATTTGAAATTTATCTGGAGATAGGTGAAATGACTGATAAATTTAATGTTGTACACATAGTAGTTATCGACAATTTTTCCAAATTGTGGTTTTTAAAAAGCGTGGATATGTAAAAACGCATTCTTTAGTGATCATCCTTCTCATCATCATCATCATGTTATCAAAAAGTTCAAAAGTCTCCAGATACACATCTTACGAACGCAGACAGAAATATTATTTCGGTTGGTAAATAATCAATTTAGAAAAGTGAAGACTAAAACGGACTCACACATTATGTCATTTTTTATTGCTAAAGTTCTTGTGCAAGCACAAGATTTTACGACAAATTCGAGATAAAATTTTACATGATTACAACATTCCACCATTAAGACAGTTTCCTAATACACGTAATTTCATAACTCGCGTTAACCTGAGCTTTGAAGTGGTCTTGAAACACAGCAGATGATTTACATATTCAGTTGACAAAGTGTTAACCTACATTATTCTATCTTCTAAACTGTACCTATCAAGGTATTGAAACGGCTTGGCAAGCAAGCTTTGAAACGGGCCAGAGAACATGCCCGGGCCGTGTCAGTTTTCGTTCTTGTAAGATAAATTGAACGTGAAATTGCATTGACCTGGTAATAACTAGTTTCTTTTCATTTGCAGGTAACAAATTGCGTAGTTCTCTTGGGAGCAGTTTTTTACTTGAACAGCTCATTTGGATTTTCGTTGTCAGTTTTTGATAAGCGAGTACAACAACCACAGGTTACCCTCATCTTAAATTCAACGGATGAGCATCGTGAGCAATTTAGGTGCACGAACTCCACAATCAATTCCCTGGTCTGCATTACATCCACCATCCCACAACTCATCGGAGCTTTGATGTTGTTTGCTGCAACTGAAAAGGTAATGTTTCTTTTTAACAAGTGATAGCAGAACCCTAAGTAATTAAACACATCTCTTTGTTTACTAATGAGCAGGATAAATCACCAAAGAAAGCGAGTATGATGATAGACTGCTACCAAAAAGTTAGGGTATTCAACCTGTTTATTGGGTTGGCTGGTTTTGCCATTTTAATAGTTAATGCAATTGCACAAGGAAATCCTGTTTACGTGGGATTGCTTGGTTTAGTGTTCATCTGCTCCGGAGTTTTCAGAGCAGTTTGCATACTAATAGTTGACAGATTTGGGAAGGAGTTACGTTACCTACACATTGCTAACATCGGTGCTATGGCAGTATAAATGGATTCTATTGAGGTAATCCTACACAATTATGAAAACAAAGTCGATATAATTTGCTCTGATCATTCCATCAACGTCCTTTTCTTCTAGATCAGCTTTACCCGCGTCGTCTTGAAGTTTGAAGAAGATAATGCTGATACTATTAACACTAATAGGTGATTATGATCGTAAAATGTCCTTGTAAAATCACACAATACGCATATGAATAAATTTAAATAAATTGATTCGTGTGTTACTCTACTTTGCTGTTTGGGAGTGCGAGTAAAATGGACTGAAGGCTGATCATCTTTATAATTATATGCATAAGTAATAATAAAATTCATAATTGTGATAATATTACTATTTATTTACGATGACATATACAGACTATTACTGAAGAAGTTAGGATGGTTGTTTTTATACAACACATTTCTAGCCAAAATTCTAAGAACTAGAAAGCAAGACAAAGACGGCATTACATATATGAAAAATATAAAGCAGTTTTATGTCATGCAAGGTGTCTGCTTCAGTTTCCGTATGAAACACAATCATAAAATTCAATGTGAGTACCATTCTTTCAAGTCTGTACTTGTACGCACTAACAGCATCCAAAGCACCCACTTTTTGACTCACTGACCGTAATTTCATGAACATAACCATATTCATGTAGTACATTGAATGGAATACTCTCTAAAATTCTACTTTACGTTCAGGTTCACGTCAACGTCAACCATTTCAATAGTAATAAATGGAAGAAATTACAGATAATTTTATTGTGGTATGCACCTTTCAAATTTATCTTCATGAACATCTGAATTTTCTTCAATGTTTTTTGCACAAATGTAAATTGCAAATGATATGCCATATCCTGAAAAAATGAGAGCAAATATTTTAACTACATTTTTGCAGATAACATGTAATAAGTATGTTATTTAAAACTCCAAATTCCTATGTTTACCTTAAATTTGTTCATGATGATGATCTACCCATGCATGAAAAAATCTTTCAGCTGCAGTAGTGTTCGCAAAAACGCCATTCCAAAAACTGCAGTAATCATCCAAGACGCACGGTCCAAAATGCTAAACACGACTAATTTAAATCGAATTTTGCTATTAAATAAATTCATTTCAATAATAATACGGTTTTACAGATAAAAATTGGTATTTTTACCAGCGATCAACATCTCGGCAGGCTGCAAGCTTCCGAATTTTATGTAAGTAAAAGTTCGGGTTCGATTTTTCGATATTGTATCATTTCGCGATTCTATCTTCAAACCTTCAATTGATCTCCATGTTATGAGTGTAAAGGCCATTGATAGCGTAAAGAAAATGCCAAAAACTATTCCTAATTTCATGCACGTCTCAACCTATATCAAAACAATAGTTTAGTTTGCCTCATTCGTTTTAAATTATCAGCGATTTTTTCAATAATTATTATATTGTGTAATATACAAATACCCAATATTTTGTATCTGTGTTTATCTCTGTGTTAGAAATGGTACCCATTTCTGGAAAAAACTGCATTGACACAAGTTCAGCAATAATTTTCCTGAAATCCAAAAAAGCTGAACTGGTGAATGAAGAGTGCTACTGAACGAAACTAACTGAGAGTATTGTAAGGCATGGTAATAAGTTTGTCATGATATCGTTATGTCATTATTATACCGTATTAACTACCGTATTGCATTTTTAATTAAAATAAAATAGTACATTCCCAGCGGTCTCGCTTTTGTCCATGGAAAGGCAAATGGATTGGGAAAACATGAGTGGAATATAGCATGCATCTGTGCGTGATGCTTTCTCTTTTGAGCATTTGAGCAGGGAGAAACTCTTATGGGACATGGTATGGTAGGTTGTAGAGTTACGACTGGATCATTTAGTTTTTTTCACCATGCTATTATTACTGAAGAAGGTTTTGTTATAAAATGAAAAGAAGTGATTACGAAACTGTGTCTTTTAAGCATGATAGTCGTTTGATCGGTAGTGTACGAATGTTGTGTTTGTAGCCGACTGGAAGTATCTAAAATTAGTTATGGCCTCGTGCTGAAAACTGTGAATTTCAGGTATTGGAATTGGTATGTAAGGCAAACTATACACCCATGCGAATTGCCTCGCGAGCAAAGCAGTTGACAATAGCAATAGGCCGCCAATGCTCAGAACATGATTTTCCCATTTAAATGGGGTTGGAACTGCAAACAATTGCTCATACTCCATTTACTATTTAACAACCCATCTTCGTTGACAACAAATATCATGAATAATTTGAGTAAAATATAGCATCACCCTAAACACTCTCATACAGTTTTTTTCAAGTGACGTTTATAGTGGCAGTGTTTATAAACTGTCAGACAAATGAAATTATCGCCAAGCAAAAAGATGGAAAAGCGCATGCATGAGATCATTCATAAATTATGTAATATCTATCGAAAAGGCAAGCCAAAATTTTAAAGAATCATGATTGTTAAAGCGGACAGGAACACGACAATAAATACGAAAGGCACCCTCGTTTTTCCATCCACTGACAATATTATCCTTCAGTTTTTCATATATTTGTCATAAAGTGTACACGCAAAAAACATGCAAATGGGAAAAGGATATCAACTCTGAACTGACGTTTTTCTAATACCGCCAGGTCAAACTTTTGCATCTTGCTGAATCGTATGACACACCATTAAACTGAAATATTATTGATTTTTTAAAAATACAACATAAATAGATGGAACTGAACTTGATTTCCGTAGCTTTCTATGCACCTGCGGGTGACATTAAAATCAACAAATGTAATCGAAGAAAAAAATGAAACGTAAACCTATAACAGAGTAAAAATAGTGTCACCTCGACATCTGGCTAGAACGAAGGCAATAAATGTTTGGGTAATTACAACCATAAAAAACTGATAAGAAAATTGAGGGGAGTTTTTAGTAGTTTATACACACTATGCATGTGCATATCTCATGTAGCCGAACAAACCTTCATGGTACAGAGTTCACTTCAGCATGCAGTATACAAATACATTTCAGTGGCGAAGCCTTTCTGGCTTTGAGTTGAAAGTAAACATTCATTTGAAATGGTATATACAACAAAATGAGTCATATGCATAAAAAATACAAAGTAGCCGAACTATACTCTTCCAGCAATTGGTAACTGAAGGAATTGAAAACAAATCTTACTAATAAACTGCATGACTCATGCTTAACCCCTCTACAAGTTGACAAGCTACACAACGCAATAGTTCATCAAATTTTCTTCTGTAATCTCAAGGTGGATATCAATATAATGAATCTAAATATGGTACACTTCTCAATGAGTGCATGTATATTAGATTTTAGTCTTTGTGGTCTTGACATTCCTATATTACTTTCCAAATTGAAAATATGCTCATAAACATACATGTATTTACTTATGCAATGTAAATGTCATTACCAGAAGAATTCGTATTTTCTAGTTGTCATTTGAGTCTTAATGCGTATAGTGCTTGATTATATCTTTAAAAATATACCAAATGAAATACAGTCTGAGCAAGAAATTACGTTACAATGATCCAGATTAAATTACAGGTCAAATTCCTCTCAGCATCATAAGCGACTTTGACTAAAAATAGAATTTCATATAATATATTTGTAAAATGCCTGAAAAAACTTAAGTAGTATAAATAAATAAAATACTTCAGTTTTTAGTTAGTAAATACACACAAATACCAATACAGCACCCATTACACGAACGATGATGATGGCATCTTAGCGAGCTGTAAAGTTCTTCTGCAGCTTTCGTTTCAGAAAATTGGATACGAACATTTCTTACGTAAGCAATTTAACTCAATCACAAATAGTCCACCAAACACAGCATTTGTTTGTATAAGTGCCCGATCATGAATACGACACAAATGTGTAGACTGGAAAGACGACGACTGCAAGACTACAGCTTGTAACATGTAAATCTCTGAGAATTCGAAGCTTTCTGAATGGACATGCGTATGGGGTATTCGTTTGTAAGAAATGAAAAGAAACCCATACATACAATGCATAAAAAGATATTTTTCATTTTTTGCTCTGGATTGCGTTATCAAAAATACGTTGCATAATATATCCGGGAGTGAAGCTGAGAGACACTAGGGATTCGAGTCTCGAACAGGAAAGGGAGTAAATTCTTTTTGTCTTTCTTTTCCTTCTTTTTTAGTGTTAAACTCTCTGAGCAGTAGAGTAGATTTGATAAAAACATTCTCCGTTGGATTTTGTGATGGCCTATTTGTCATAAAAAATTGTATTGATATTGAGCTACCGGTTTCGCTTTATTTATCGCTTCATCAGGCTGCAATGAATTACAAACATTAAGTGAATATTTACAGTAAAAATAGATTATTAAATTACATTTCAAAATGGTTACATAGCGCTACAGTAAAGAAACATACCTCAAAAATGTAGAGTTATACAATTAAAATTGAACGATTGAAACTCAATATTATTATTATTATTCATGTGAGACAATTCACATCATGAACACTACTAAACTTTTAGCTCTTCTTTCAGGTTGGTGGTTCTGGAAAAGACTATTCTTAGACATAAAGACTCCACATATACCTTATATCTTGGCGCGGATTTGGCTTTTACATGCTGAAGTATTGCATTCCGAATGGTTTGTTTATAGTTAAATACCGACTTGTAGAAGGGAAACACTGCATACAACATATTATTATCATTTGAGTGTGTTTTGGTCGACTGTGTCTCTATCGTGCTCAATGCATTGTAGTTATTTACAATTTCAGGATTGTGCATTGATAATATGTGCGTAGAAATGACCTTTTTGGTTCAAGTGCACGTTCTCTTGACGTACCTATGAGTTTGATGAGAGCTGGGTATAAATACTTTGTGTGTAGTCCCGTACCACAAACTTTTTGTATAAATCATTCAAAGTATTCAGTCTAACATTAAAATCACTACAAATCCTCACAATGCGCAAACCCTGCGAGTAAAATAAGGAATTTTTAAGATGTGACGGATGGTCTGAGTTTGCATGAAGATACATATGCCTACTCATTGGTTTTGTGTACAGACTTGTTTGTAAACTATTGTTTTCGTGAATTGAAACTTGTACATCTAAAAAGTTGATTGATTCTAGCTATGTGTCGTAGGTAAATTTAAGTAACGATGTTGGAGAAGATTAGTAAGCCAAACATCCAAATTATCAATACTTTCCAAGTCAACAAGTAAAATATGTCTCTAAAACGTTGGCAATTGTCTGAAAATAGAGTCGCAATTTCATGAAAAACGTTATGTTGGCAACAGCTACACTAGCAGCATTTCCCATTTCGATGCCCTGATGTTGAAAATACATATCATTGTCATATTCTACGTAATTATAATCTAAACTTAATGACATTAACTCCAAAAATGATTCCTGCTTAGCTTAAAATTAACTTCATTTTCACTGATATAATTCATGTAAGCATCGGAACAATGCTTTTTACAATCTGAAATATTGAGACTTGGGTAGAGTGCCTCCACATCAAGTTACAAGAGCATATTTCTTGTTGGGTTGAGCTTCAGATTGTTCAAAAGGAGGAGAAAGTGTTGAGTGTCAATCAGTAAATCACTCACACTATTTAAGCACGGTTTTAAATAGTAAGTCAAGTAACTTGCTGGCCGGTTTGTTGGTTTTACACACCGTACTGCTAATTGGTCGTCCTTTGGGGAAGCTGTCATACTTCTTATGAATTTTTATTAAAATGTAGAATTTGGCAGGTCTGTCTTCAGTCGAATGAAATCTACTTAATTTCAATTCAGTTGGTAACACTTTTTCAAACAATTTCACTCTGTCTTTGAACTGAATCATACCATATTCAAAATGCGTGTGCGTTGAGGGATGATAAATGGTTAGATTATTTAACTGTTTCAGAACTTCGTTGTCATAATCAGTTTTGTTGACAATGCAAATGCCAGCGTTTTTATCTGCTTCCACGATTTTTAAACAGTGCTGTTCACAATATACTTTTAGCTTGTTGATGGTTGGTTTGAATAATTCTGCACTTGGTTTGTAAGTGCGACGTACGTTAGATAAAAGTTCATATGTCAATGAATGGATGTCAGCTATCTCGTCTTCAAAATCACATCTTTTATTGGGTATTTGGTTCTTTTTCTGTGGTTTCTCACGCATGTGGCATGCCATTTGTCTAATTCAGTATATTCCTTGTTGACGGATTTATCATAAAATGTACTTTCCACCCAATTTTTCGAATTGTCTCATCAACACAGTCACGTAACAGTTTTTGGTTTAGGATTTTTTATTACCCAATATTTTAAGCCCAAGTTTAACAATAAAACCAGAGAGCTGCTGGCATTTTTGTCCAAGTACATAAGCTTTCCATCAATTACCTGGGAAGAAGTAATTGCCGTCAGTCAATATGTTGTGAAAGCTGCTTTATTAGGCGCCTGTATCCGTCAACTTACCCTACAAAGGGAACTGCTAAAGCGGCAGCTTATGTCAAAGTTAAAACGTTTCACGACATAGTTAAAACTGGTGAAAGCGTTCGTTCGAGTGTACTGCCATTTGAAGCACAATTTGAAGGCAATGACTTGGTGAGTACTCCAATCTCTGGACTTCAAAATTTGAGAAACGAGCTGGTGCAAAATTGCAAAAGAAAGTTGGATCAACTCTTGTGCATCAAGAGCAGAACATCCTTTCCTCGGATCGTCCACAAGAAAAGGGGTGAAGAAAGGTTCATCGCACTCCTCTACCAAACCATTTAATAGTGACCTTGTTGTGCCGGAAACGTGTTCCCAAATAATCCAGAACTGTCTCTCTTTGCCAAGCTCCTTTTACATCCGAGAAAGAGCTAAGCAACCACATTAAACTGGAACACATGCAAACCCTTGTGTACCAATGCGGAATTTGCAGTGACCAACTGAAAACTTTGGAAGGGTCCAAATCGCACCTTTATTTTGCTCACGGGAAAAAGTATGAGACGAAGAGAGAACTCTTGACCAAACAGTTAGTAAGTGTCAGTTACATGAAAAATGAGCAACCAGAGCGAATGGTTGACGGTAAGAATATTATAGTATATCAACTTGTGATTACTAATTATAGTCATGTTCATTGTTATTTTAATTCTTTGTTTAAATCCATGCAGGTAATCCCAAACAAAATAGAACTTGTGAAGAGCCATCATCTGTCGAAAGAAGTGTAGTCTTCCAAGAATCAAACAGCGATAATTCAAATCATCCTCAACCTGCGGAATTGAGTGGTACGGCGCAATTATCACAAATAAAAAGTATAGTTATATAGCGAAGGTTCCTTAACTTTGGCACATCTTTTTGCAGATATTGAGGGACCAAGTTATCACAGGGTGACTGCTATCAAACAAAAGTCTGGAAGTGATAGAAAAGCAGATGGTTGAAAAAAAGGAAGCTAACCAATTCCCAAAGATCGGGGAGCAGCTGAATGATGATAATGAAAAAAAGTCGAGCCTGGTCTTGTAGTTACTGCCACGGGAGAAAAATTGTACAATGTGGAAAGGATTCTACGGAAGTCAGTTTCATGTGGAGTAGTCTGGTACAGGATCAAGTGGGAAGGATGGGACAAGTATGTTTAACTAATGCATCAGGAATAATTGAATAAATTCGGGTGTATGCAGCTTTATATTTTATATAATTTCAGGAAGGAAAATACTTGGGAACGTGCGGAAAACTTGGCAACTTGTGCTCACCTTGTGAAGGAGTTTGAAGAGAGTGAAAATCGAAAGAGGATGAAAAAACACAGGAAGACAAGCAGAGCAAAGGCAACTCCCAAGCAGCAACAGCAACCTAGTTCAACAGTAGCCGAGCATCAGCGCCCGATTGTGGTCGAGGCAAATGCTCAAGACCATCCATCAAGTGAAGAGAATGAAGCAAAGGAGTTAAAACAACAGATTAATTGGATCATGAATGCAAATCAGAATAAACTTTTTGAATTTAAGGTAAGGTGCACTTAATATCTTAGATCGTATCTTATAAGTCATTCTATTGCATGAATAAACATTTAACTTTTATTTGAAATACACAGGGTGAGGAAGGCCACTCGTTTCGACGTGATTGGAGAAGTAATGAAGTCCCTGTTTCTATTATGGGCTCTACTATAGTCAATGAAGCGCTTGTTTATCTGGTGCTCATCAGAAACCCTGACGCTGGTGACCCCGTGATAGACCCTTTGCATTTTGACGATTGTGTGATGGTTTGTCGCCACGTCCTTAAGCATCACTTTCCCGAGATGTTAAAGAAGTACTTTGACGACCGTTTGTCTCCACCTCCGACTGGTCCTGGCAATCAATTATTTCTGCTGCTAAAAAGGAAATTTTACGTCGTTGTTGATGATTCAGTAATTGCATAATTAAATGAAGAATGGACTTGCAATCCGTTCTCATTTTATTTTGTTGATTGTTCAAGGCTACCCTTCTAATAGTCTTGATAAATAGTAAAGTCCGAAGTAAATCTAAGTACCTTAGTATTCCAGTACATAAATATAGTATAAAAGTTATGTATATTGTAGCAAAAAGTGTTATACTAATTTTATACTGGTAAACATACAATCAGTAATATTAAATAATGAATAATTATTTTGGTACTTCAAATAGAAGTATGTTGCTAATGTTTGGTTGTTTTGATATTGTGGTGGCTTAGAAAAAGGAATGCCTTCTTTATTATTACAGATTTTCAATGGAGCCTAAAATATGGAGCAGCATCCTCATGCATTTTCTAGGGGTATTGAGAAACCGTCTACAATTTGTGTTACTACTTAAGAATTAATGTAATATAGTGGAACGATGTGCTTTAAATTAAATTTTAAATCCTAATTGAATACAGCATTGTGTATTTCATCATTCTTACTGTGATTACCGTGATTTATGTTGTGTGTGCGGGTGAATGCGCATGAGACGTGATTTTCAGAAATGTTTCCCTTGCTCCTCATTTTCTGTTCAACAGCGTCTGACCCTAGATTGTTTCATCATACAAATCATGATGATTGAGATAGAGAGGTTCTTGACTGTCACTTAAAATGCTGCTGTTTACTCTCCTTGAGATCAAAGGCTACATTCATAAGTCACCATGCAACTTTATTGACTTCATACAAACATGATGCTTTCAACCTTGAAATTTTATAATAATTCATTTGCTTCAACACGTGCTAACTTTTTCATTGCAATTTGAGTTCCCTCAACATTTCCAAACACACAGGATGTTAAATTATACATTCATACTTAAGTTGGATGATATATGTATAACCAGTTGAACACATTTTTATATACTGCAGTGCACGAAGTATAAAACATGTATAGCACGAACAGACACATATTTCTTATACAGCATTTATACAGACAGACTACAACTGAGACGTTGGCAGATTGTGAAGCTGTAAAACAATTAGCATGTGTGATAGGTACGCTACTCTTTTACTTTCCGTGAGATTTTGGCAACAGGGCAGAGTATCCCAAGTGTATTGTGCATCAATCAACGCTTTCAATGCGATTACACATTGGACCACTGCTACACATGCTTTTGTTGTTTTATCACACAATCCCACTCACAAGAAAGTATTTTTAACTTTTCTTATTTTGTCACTAGTTGTAAATTTCGCTAATTACATTTAAATTTTATACCATAAATACCAAATTGTCTTTTGAAGGAAAACACTGACGCGAAGTAAGCAAACTGATATTCAAGACAGGGGTGCAACTGTTCTAACTCCGAAATGAAAATTCCAGAGAACTGGAGCGAGCTTCCTCTTGAGGTAACGTCACTTTTTCAAATATAACCAAAGTATTCACCCAGTCTTGATTTAAATTCATGATGAATTCAAACCTTCTTAAAACCCACTATTTGTAGTTGCTGGTGATGATACTTAAAAACTCCAAGTTGAGGGTGGGGATGATGGAAAGAAATCCATTTTAAATTGTCGATTAGTCAATCACCAATGGCAAAGTGTCATTGACGACATTCTGGAAAAGAAATGTTTGGATTTCTGGAAGAAAGACACACCAACACACCGGAGTTATGCTGTCAACCGTTATTCGTTCCCAAGCCTGAATTTTAATCTCAAAGGGAAAAACTTTCTGAAGAACATAATTGTCCCTGAATTCCTTCGGGGTGAAATGCTTGAAAATTGCCCATTTCCAACGAAATCAGCTTGCTTAATTTTGACAACAAGTCGTGTCGGACGAAAAATCGCCATTGTGATCACTTTCTCTCAAGATATGGACACCATCTCACATCCCACAATTTGGAATCCAAACGGGATAAATATTTTGCCAGCTGAAACACTGCAGAAGCTGCTCTGTTTCACACCAATTTAAAAGCGCTGATGTTGCACGAACTGAACATTCAACTATTAAAAAAGGATTGGCACAAGTTTCCCTTGCCCCCACTTCCTCACCTTGCTTATATACGGATTACCCACGGAGCTCAGCAGTTCTGGATGTCACATAACTGGCTACTGAAATCTTATCAGAAGCAGCTTCTTAGTATTCGGTCCCGATTGGAACTGAAATTTGACAACTCTCCAGTGTCCTTTCCATTATTAACACAGCTGCAACTCTACCATGTCACCTGTATCGACATGCTTTCTTCGGTGGAGTTTCCTTCCCTTAGAATTCTTGCGTTAGGAAAGATCTATGATTGCAATTATGATGAAAATAATAATCTACAGCAGACGCTCAAGTTCCTCGCTCGGTTGAAAGACACATTGTTTGAGCTTTATCTGACGTGGACATAAGAAAAGAAACTCGAAAAACCCAATCAAGTATGGACAAAGACGTGAGCGTGACGCTCTAGATCGTTTAGTGTGGGTGCGGGCTGGAGATCCG
>LJIJ01003393.1:0-19321 GCA_001718145.1 Orchesella cincta | reverse complement strand
CTGGGTAGTCTTACCAGTCGTTATGTTGGATCTTGCTTTAAATGTGACGGTATTCCGCTGAATTCTTACCCATCTGGTTTAAGTGTGCTACACGCTGACCATTAATATTTTCCGTTGGTGGTATGCTACTCCTCGCACCATATAGATAGAATAGAGCTATCAATTCAACGACTATAGGCTCTGCAGCGTACTCGTTGGTGGTATACTACTGTCACGCATTTTCGTATTCACAATATGGAAGCTCTCTGCTCATCGTATAAAATGCATGCATGAATATGAAGGTTTCTTGGAGAGAATCTCAAGACAAATCGAAAGGCAGGATAGAAGTGACTAAAATGAGGCTTTATGGTGTAAAATTTTATGTCGTGTTTTCTCTTCTTTCTCGCACTTTGAACCGTATCTGGTCTGGCTTTTACCGGCTTTCCAGCTAATCCGGCATGCATCAGAAAACGAAGGGTTTTCCTTTTGAGTTCACACGGTGAAAATGTCGCGATAAAATGACCATCATCCACCCCAAGTCAGGTAGCATCATGTACATTTTATGTGTTCACTCTCCAAAGGAATCAACGTATTGAGATCACGAAAATTTTGGAGAATTTTTTATGTTGCGTACCACTACAGCTATAAAGTTTTACTGCTTACAAAGACAAAAGAGGAGCTGAAAACAATTGTACAGTTATATAAATTTATATAATATCTCTCCTATTTTGAAAAGGGACAAATATAAGTGTGCAGATGTATATAAGAAATCCTCGCTATTTTTTGTAAGAAACCTGCGTATGAGAGAATTGCGATAAAATGTCAGAAACATGAATCTTTTTATTAGAAAGTCTCGTATGATAAAATTGCGCTAAAATGTAGGAAACAACATTATGTTTACAAAGCCAAAAAATAATTTAATTTAAATTTTTTAGCATTTACGGATCAAAAAATATCACGGGTATATTTTTTAATATTTTTGCAATATGATACTACATAGTTTTCACCTGTTCATAAAAGGATGCTCATATATTTTTACAAATATTTTTTTCATGAGTATGCAGTGTTGTACAACAATTCCTTATTGAACTATCAATACTGGTATTGATTTTTGTGATCTTCCTTGCTTGCGTTTTTGTCCAGTGGGTATAGCTTGGGCTTCTCATGGTACTATGTACAGTCGTTTCTTTTTCGGGATTCCGATTATGTGAACGCAAATGTATTATTTTTATTAATTGCGACATGTACAGATTTTTACTAATTCCCATTCAACATTTCAACCTTTCAAAGACAATGAACTGTTGTCTTGTATTCACCAAAAGTTCTCCAGCTGGGGGTTGCACGCATATGCACATGCAGGCAGCATATCAGGTAATAATGGATTATCTAGGTGTTGTTCCTACCACAGACCAGAAGGCTAACGCAAGACAGACGATGGTTCGTTATGGACTTGACTCACAATGAGTCAGTATATCTCCGCCCACAAAAGTCACATGACACGTAATGAACAAAGAGAGCAAGCTCTCGCTTGTAAACAAGGACTATTCATTGCATGAAAGTGCCTACCCAACACTTACTCTAAAGAAGAAAAAGACAATCTACTCCGCGTTTTTATTCAAGCTGGCTCTTCTGTCGTTTTCATTGGATAATGGATTAACCAATGTGTCTCACGCCGGAGCTAAATTCTGGAGTCAAGTCCATAACGAACCATCGTGTCTTTGTTAGCATAGTCTTTGTGTTCCTACAAGTGCTGGGATAAAAAGTTTTATCTGCTAAATGTCTAAACTTCATCTCACAGAGACTTTGCCAGTTAATGAGCCTTTATTTGTATTTTAAGATTTATACCTGGCTTTCTACAGAATTATTGAAGTTTGCTACTGTTAGAGTTTGCTCTTCCGACCAAGATTTTAAACTCGAAAGTATCTGTAGACGAAGCACAAAGCTAACACGCTCATTAGACCGCAACGATGTTGATAAATTTAACAATGTTTTAAATTTACATGATTCGGAAGACCTTATGGATATTAGCATGAAACGGTATGCCAGCAGTAATTTAAATGGAGTATATGAATGCAAGTATCCTTCTCTGAATGATTCATATGACATTTTAAGAGTATGTTCAACTATCTGCTTGAATTTTGAGAGTTAAAACATTTCATACAAATAGCGATGAAGTCTAATTTTAGACGCATATTTCTGACAAAGTGGCGAGGATTTCTACATACGCATGTTTCTTACAAAATCTGCGCAGATTTCTTATATACATCTGCAGTTTTAAATGCATCCCAAAATACATTCTTCTTTTGGAACCCTACCCGACATCGTTAATGGTCAAGTGTGATATTCACAAAATAGACGAATTAGTGTGTAAATTAGCTCAAGTGAAATGGCTGTTCAAAACAATCACAAGTTGCAAAAACTCGCTTTCACCAGAACTCCTCAACTTTCACTCAAACATTCAAGAAACAAATGACAGCCACAAAAAGAAAACTTCTATTGGAACCAAATATATAATTTTATATTTCTATAGAATACTTCAACGAGCTCTGGACTACGCCTTCATTCGATTTTCCAGAATGAGGGACTACCACACTAGAAACTTTCTATATGGACCTATCTTAATTTTAACAAAATAGTTGCAGACGCCCTCAACGCTACCCTCATTGCTAAATCGGCAGCTCAAGCTAAAACAATCTCTTGATTTAACTCAACTTCCCTCAATCAAACCCCGCCGTTCAACTCTACGAATCCTCTAATAACACGGTGAAAGTATTCTGGAGAAAGTTTCGCTATTCGCATCCCACTGAAACGGGTCGATTGATAAAGGTTCAATCAGTTCAATTTTGCATATTGTGATATTCGAAACGTGAACACTGAAAAGCCCTGGAATATCTCCATTCTTCTAAGTGAGTTTGATGCCTACATTTGGAAAGTTCTTTTGCTAGCAACGCTCTTCACAAGCATAATTATTCATTTAGCAACGAAGAAACCCATTTTGTCGTATTTTCTTATTTTATTTGACGTGGACGTTTGTACTTTCAGTTGTTAATGATGCAAACGACCTGATTGCTAAGGAGGAACCGATTACTTCTAAAAGAAGAGCTTGTTATGTTGGAAAACATCTTTTGCCTCCTGCAGAAACTTATGTTGGACTCGCACCACCTGGAAGCAAACGGTTGAGGGAAATATACCATGCTTTGTATGACACCGGTATTTTTTCATATTGGTTGAAAGAGATGATGAAGTTGAGCTATGCAAAAAGGGTACAAGACAGGTCAAAGGTGCTAAGCCCAACCCAAATTAACAATGATGGTGATAGCTCTGTTAGTCCACTTCAAATGGAAGGGAAAATTTTGACAGTGTTTTTTCTATGGGGAATTTGCGTAGGTGGTTGTGTGCTTTCCTATGGGTTTGAAATAATGTACAGCTCGATAATCAGAAAATCATCATAATTACAACTTTTCCATTTGAGAAGACGGAAGATAGTCACAAAAATTTTAAGGGAAATACCCAAATGTCATATAGTTTTGCCCCAGATATATATAAATATTTAAGTAAATACAATTTATTTGTTTTGCCCCGATGTTTATGTAGTAACCAAATGAAATTGTACAGCAGAGAAAGTATTAAACGGTAATTATCAACTGGATTTGATTCTAATCGCCTGTCAACCTTTCACATGTACCTTGTTCACGTATGTGCTAATCATTTCAACAAACATAGAGCTATAAATTTTTAATTGCGAATTAGTAATTAATTGCGGAATTAAAGGTAGGCTTACGAATTAAAATTTTAGATAAGCTTGACAATAACCAATAATGCCAATTTACTGTCGCGACTGTCACCACAATATTCTCAACGTCAGCAGAACTTGAATACAGTAAAATCCTTCTTAAAATGTTGGAGGAACACAAACTCCTATTTACCAAATTCAGCCACATTTCATTTTACCCCGAAAGCTTGCCCCTCAAATGGGATCCGGTAGAGTGTCAAATTTTCCTCCTGGATGCGTCAACAAATCGTCGAGTAACCGTACACTACTATGTCCTTACTTTCTCTACGATACTAGCAATAGCACAAATCATTTTAGACACCAAAACCACAACTTTTGAGAAGCTACTCGCATATGACTTTGCTGGTGTGTTGTTTGTAATAACCTGGTTTTTGGGAAATTGCATAAGTAAAAAGCACGAAGTCCGCTTGCTCATCAATGAGCTCTTAAAGTTATCCGCGAGACAAGAAAAAATGATTGGAAAAACCAAGAGGACATATAAACTAAATTTTATAGAGAAAGTCAACGTTTTACTAGCACTCGGCTTCAAAATCACGACGGTCCTGTTGCCCCCAATATATGCGTACGGATTGCATTGGAGTCAACCCTGTAAACCTTCATTGGTCGGCTCAATTTTTCTACCACAATGTCACAACCACCATAAAACAGTAGGGGTCTTCAGAGAAATTTCAAATTTCTTATTAAAAACTTGGCTTCTACTCCTTCATCATTACTTGTTTGCATTTGGGACCTACACAATGTTTCTCCTAGTCTCTTGGTTGAATGTCGTTGGAATGATCATTTTGCGACAACAACTAACATGGTATAGTACTTTCACTCGCTTATACTTTCATTTTTAGAAAGAACCTTTGAATTAATGCTCACTAATTTTTCAGCTACAATACCATTTGCCTCTCTCGTCGAAGAATTCCAACGGCTAGAGAGTCAAGGCTTTACAGGGAACTCCAGTACTTGGCTAACCTCAGCAACTACGTGAATCAGAGTGGAATACTAATTTTGACGACTGCAATCATGCTCTTACTCGCAGTAACCGTGACAGTGATTGTTCGACTAGAGATCAAAATGGACCAACTATTTTTTCTCTGCTTTTTCAGCCTACAAGCGGTGGATGCCGTGTTGTTCTTGCTCGCCAGCGTGGGAGGGATGGTGGGACCGTACAAGGAATCAAAGAGGGTGAAAAGCAACTTTCATCGGGAACTTCTCTGTTTAGACCCTTCCCGAGTGGGACGTGGTTGCCATAAATGGTTTAAGAGATACATGGACTCGTTCCCACTGATCAGGGTGAAGATAGGCAGTGGAAATTTTTTAGAGGAAGTGACCTCACTTAAATGCGTCGATGTTTCAATTAATGTCGCTGTTAGCGTGCTTTCAGCCCGAGTTTAAAAGTAGTTGAGTGTAATTTTCAATGATTAAAAAATGAAACAGCAACAAAAATTGGGTATTATGATAATTTATTCGTTTTGTAATTGTAACAAAAAGTTAAATAACCTGCTCCTTTTTCTTCTTTCCATACTCCTTCCTTTTTACGCCCTCATGAACACTTTTAATATGTCTCCTCATCACGTAACCCCTCGTGAAACCCATCCCACAGAGATGACACTCGAAAGGCTTCACTTCCTCATGTTTTAGCTGATGATCTTTCAAGTATCTCTCGAACTTGAAGCTTTCCTGACAAACTTTACACTTCCACGGCTTCTCCGTGCCATGAAAAGCGTAGCGATGGTTCTTTAAATTGCACATGAACGCGAATCTCTTTCCACAAAGAGTACACACATATTTTCTATCCTCATAGCTTTTATGTTTGAGTTCATTATGAACATAAATGCTGGCCACATAAACTCCACAAGTGACACAAAGTGTTTTCTCCTTTTTGGGACCAGTTCCTTCGTGAGCGATTTTAAAATGTTTGTCTAGTTGCTTCATCGTCTCAAATCTGCGGGAACACTGGTCACACTGGATAGTTTTGTCACGGTGGTAAGGAATCTTTTGGCCTTTGGCCACCGCGTCAAGCTTATCTTGCTCGGAGTAGTGAGTCCAAACATGGTCCCTCATGTGTTCACGGCGGGTGAAAGGCTTTTCACAAATTTTGCAATGAGCTTTGACCTGCTGGGTGACCTTTTTGTGAACAAAGTCTATATGGGACTGGAGCCGGGCTGGACGGTCGAAGCGTTTTTCACAGTATTTACAGGCATGACGCGTGGTGTGGCTAAACAGGATAATTTAGTTTTATTTTATTATGGCTTAAAGCTATCTTTTAGTTATTTATACATTTTTTAAATTACTTTTTGAGGACATGGGAGCTCAACTGGCTTCGCTTGTTGGGAAGGAGCTCGAAGCAGACGGAACATTGATAACTGTTATCTTGCGATTCTGTAGCAATTTTGAGGAAGAGAACTCCTTGAACGTAGATGGAGTTCTTGTCTGAAGACCCACGCTTTCTTCTTTTTGGAGGCTTCTCTCCACTAGAACTGGACGTAGGTAGGAATTCGTCGTCGTCGTCATCATCATCATCGTCGTTATCTTCCGGACTGGGGACTTGATAGTCTTCATCTTCTTCTGGCTTTATGTGAGTTTTGGATGGTTTAGGAGGGCTTTCAAGGGGATGACTAAATCGCTGGGGTGGAACGCGACGACGCTTGCTTGGAGGAGAATCAGGTTCCACAGGAGAAGGGTCTGGTAGTGATACTGAATCAGGATCAAAGTCCAAAAATTTTTCAGCGTCTTCTTCATAATCATGATCATTAGTGGGAGAAATCGGATCTTCCACCTCCACCTTGATGTGTGCTCCACCTCAAACTCGGAGTTTGACTTCTTGAACATTATCATCAGAGAATGGCGAAACGGGTAATTCTGGCTCATCTTCTGATGCTTTTCCTGAAAACCAAAAAAAATCAAAATATTGCAAAACGCATTTAACGTTATCCAGCAATTCTTAATAATTTCATCATGATTTACTCACCAATTATCTGCTTCCTCAACCTCAAATACCTTCGATCCTTCTCATAAACCTTCCCATTTCGGAACTTGGTTTCTGAGCCCTCCACCTTCGTTCTTATTTTCTTTTCATGCTCCTCCAACTTCTTCTCTAGCTCCTTCAAGTCCTTTTGAAGTTGAGAGATAAGCATCAGTTCAACCTTGCAGTTGTCACAAAATCCAAACGTTTTCCGTTTCCCCCATTTCGCCCCAAACAGTTTCAAAAAACACTGAAAAAGGCTCGTTCCAGAGCTCAACCTCGAAGAAATATCAGAAACTGAGTCTTCCCCACAGATGGGACAGAATCGGAGAGACTTTTCTGGGTTCATGGTTTACCAAAGTTAATAAGCATTAATGATAAGCGACCAAAACACTGCTAAGTTGTTCAGTTGTCAACTTTTCAGAAAATAGTAGATCCAACTTTCAGATAGTATATTGACTCTTCTATATGGACTAGGTTGTGTTTGAATTTCCCGCTTTCCCACCTAAGCAAAATGGGGCATGGGATACATTAAAACCAATGTATTTTAGTAGACCCATAAAAAATTCAGCTGATGATAATGAATACCATGTGAAAAGGAGGTGAAACTTGTTGATTTTTTGTTTTACAACAACAATCTAATTTTCGATAAGCTTCCTAAATTAATTACAAGTTATAATGGAGGGGCTTTGCTCAGTTTGTGGAGTGCCAACAATCCGTCCCAGTCGTGATACTTTACACGAGACAATTACAAATTTGTTAGCAAAAGACGCCGAGTTTCGAGCATTTTTTCAGAGGTTACTCAACAGGATTGGGATAAGCGAGCCACCGAGGTTCGAAAGCCCCTTTATGTTTTGCTCAAGGTGCATGACCGTGGTGGCAGAGATGAACCAGTCGCTCAATGAAGTTTAGGAAGAGTTTGGGATCGTTTCTGAGCATAAATGGTAAGTATATTATTAAAAAATAATTATTGAATTATATTTAGTCTAACGAAATCCATAAAAGTAAGTAATGTACTTTTATATTAACTTAATTTGAAAATACTAATTGTGTTCCTGTTTTAATACCACAGTTCGTGTGATGTCAGCATGAATAGTTCGAGTGCAACTTATAAATGCCCCAGCTCACCATTAACTTTTTCCGTGGCCAATTTTCAAGACAGGATGAGAATTGAAGTGGACTTTCTGCTGAATATTATCATTTGGATTGTGATAATAAATTGACGCCCCTTCAAGTCTTCTCCTCAAGGTGTCAAAAGCAATGGATGACGAATTCCTACCGGAATTGTTCGCAGCTAAAGAGTTCATTGAAGAGGTAGGATACAGTGCTTGCAAAAAGTTTCATTCTGAAATCTATCAGATCGTACAATTTTTATTAATTATCTTATATCATTTACAGTCGTTGATTCCGGACCATTTGGAAGTAGCAGATTTTTGGGGCTTCCTCATCAAGACGGAACCCAATTACGATTGATAAGTTCTAAATGATCGAAGGAGAACGATTCCCCAGCCAAAAAATTCTTCAATAAGGAAGTTCTGCACAAGAAACTCTCAAACCCAGTTCTCATTATGAGAAAAATGAAATATTTAGGACTTAAATTATTATCATTAACCATATCTGTTACCAAAATCAATGTCATGATTGTAAATTAGTTTAGTTTTATGATATAAATCAACACTAACAATTCTATTCTGTGACAGGTTTTAGAAAATTGGGTCAAGGTTTATACGTAGGCTGATTTCAAGAATTGAATAATTCGTGATTTTAATCCTATCTTCAAAGAGACTTTCTTTTATATCTTTACAAAATGAATGAAGTCAATTCACAAATTCCGCAGTAGAAATAATAGATTCTCTGATGTATCGACGTTTTTAATGAACGTAGAATCTTAGTTATTAAATTAAGAGTAGATAATACAAATGTTTGATCTACTATTATATTGATCATGGCACAAAGTTCCTATAAGTAGAGATTTTGTAAGTTATATACTCTGCATCTCTTTGTAACTGTAACAGCTTAACATGACTAAAACTCCGCTACCAATGCCAAATTAGTATTGTGAAATGAAGTATTTTATGTTTCTTTATGGTTCATTTATGCTGTTGTCCAGGAATTTATTTTAATCTTCTTGACCTTTTAACGCCAAAAGTCTCATCTCTTGTCTTGACTGAAGCTGTCGATCTATAAAATTAAAATTCACAATTGATGTGCGATTAAATTCTTATCAACGTATGATAATACGTGACAAAATACACATGCAATAATGACGCTGATATGATACAATCAGATAGATGAGTCCAGCTAGCGATCCTACACCAACTAAATTAACACCTACCATACCAATTGAACATATACTTCGTTATCTGGCCAATCAAAAACCCATGTATAGCATCGTATCCATCGCTGTTCTCCATATAAAATATAAGAACAGCTACCATACCAGAGAACGAAATGAATACAGAAAAGTGCAATAATGCAATCTCTCTCTGTCACTTATATTTATATATCTACCAATATACTATGCTGCGTTCAAGGTCACATACGCTTCTGTACACTTTCACAAACATAATTTCATGAGTGTCAAGGCGAAATACCAATGTGCAAGCCACGCGATATGAAATATGCACCGGTTTTGCCATATAAAGAGAGGTTTTAAAGTGTTTTCAGCAAAAGAGACGGTGAGAAAGCTCGTCCTCAACAGCTTATTTTATTAATAATAAAAACCGTTCGATTGAAATGTGTTACTGAATAAAGCAATTTTATACTCCTAATAAACAAACTGGTTCATTGTGCATTTCGTAAAAATGTTGGGGCATTGTAAATTACGACTTTTTGGAATTCACAAATTCCAGCCAGTTGCTAAATTTTTATCAACATTCAGAGAAAGGAAACTACGAGTTTTAGACGTTGATATAAATTACGTAGAAACTTTAGGGAAACTCGAAAAGATGCTCATCCAATCTTAATACTTCCAGGTGGATTTGGTACGGAAAACTATATTCTCACACTATATTAATTTTTTTTGAATTTTGATTTCAATAAAACAACGTGAATAATAATTCAGGCTTCAATTGAGATGGACATAAAGCCAATAATACCTGCGTTGAATAAGGAAAAATACAAGTGGATTGGATGGGATCCACCCGGATACGGAAAAAGTCGACCACCAAAGAGACAGATTTTTCCACCAGGGTATAATTGCATGTATGAGTTGGATGCGAAGTATGCATTGAGTTAATGAAAGTAAATTATGCAGTAACAATAAACGTGATATAAAAATAAAATGCTACTTGTATTATTTCAATGGTCTACTGTTATTACAGAATTAGGAATCGAACATTACACAATTGCCGCTTGGAGCAGTGGGGCGTTACTGGAATGACGATGGCAAACCTCCACCCAGAACAAGTTTCTAGCATGATTACTTGGGGAGCTATGGTTTCTTGGCAAGAAACTAAAGAATTTTTTTAAACATATTTTTTTTTTCCCGTGAACGAAAAAACGACGACCAATAATATTAGTATAATACTCCCAAATTTGGTGCTCTTTAGGTTTTAGTAAGTTCGGAATTAATGGAATACCTGAACCAAGGCGAACTGAATTTATAGAGATGTACGGCGAGAAATTACTTCCTGGAGATGTGGGTTGATGCATTAGCTGAAATAATTGGAATGTCTGAAAGTGAAGTGTATCGGGAGGGAGGTTCATACAAAGACGTCATAAAAAATGTCCATGTCCGGTATTGATTATACATGGAACGAAGGACAACTTCATCCCATTTCAAATGCATATCATTTAAACTCGATATTTCAAAATTCTAGGTAACTAAACTTGTAATATATGTACGTAGTTTTTACGAAAATGTAACTGTTTTATAAAATGATTTTCTACTTTCTAGGTTGCACATTATAAAAAATGGGACTCACAACCTTCACTTAAGGGAAACGCATGAGTTTGTCAACTGTATGCAAAACTTTGTTGATAGTTGTTTACATCCAGTTCAATAAAACTTTTAGCAATGCGCAAGATATTTAATAATATGTATTATTTTATAGAAAATAAACCGACGACAATTCGAGATGTAGCGAATGTACCTTTAGCGGATGTAATTTCGGCTTAAAAAACGTGTCATAAGTGAAATCCTGCATGGACTACGCTTTTGAATGACATATCAACCCTAAGTGTGTCAATTTGAAAGTGCATGACCTTTGACCTCGGTTCCGAATTTCCGATTCAAATTTGCGGTGCATATTCATATTCATCAGCAGCAGCAAATACCTTTCGAATGATTATATCATAAGCTATAATGGTCATTTGAAGGCATTAATCGTGAGCTTTGACCGCCGTTTCGAACCTCTGATTTGAATTTGCAATGCATATTCATCATCAGCACCAGCAAATACCTTTCGAATGATATATCATAGCTATAAATGGTCATTTGGAAATTAATCGTGACCTTTGACTCTGTTTTCGGAAGTTTCTGATTTGAATTTGCAAATGCATATTCATATCAGTTTAGAGCAATACCTTTCGAATGATGTGATCATAAGCTATATGTGACGCTTATCAATTTAGTTGCGCTTATCATTTGACCCTGTTCCCGTGACCCAAGATAACCCATCTACGAACTTAGCCTCCGCTTTGACCTTATCTTTCGATTGGTGAAGACAGAATTTCAAAAGTCAAACGGTTCGAAAGTTATCGTGTTGACAGACAGACGACGGACGACGGACGACGACACACAAAGTCTTCTTAATATGTACCTAAAGGTACATAATAATTAGCTTTTCCCCTTCTCATTTTCCGTGTTTAAAAGGTTAGTTAGCTATTCATTTGGACGCCCTCGTAATAATTTATTTGCCATGCAGAATATTTTACATCATTTTCGACACCACCAATATACAACTAACACCAATTGATTTTATAAATTTATAAAACGAATTTTCACTGACCATCAAAGATTTGAAGCATAATTAGAGAATAAAGAGTAACAGGGTCATGATTCGCCTTATTCACCATCATTTGTTTCATACAAGGTTGATAATTTAATGTGTACGTTATTACGCATGAGAAATAAAAAATAAAGACTTTACAGACCAGTTTTCTTTATTGATACGCAACGTTACACATTAAATTATCAACCTTGTATGAAACAAATGATGTGAATAAGGCGAATCATGACCCTGTTACTCTTTATTCTTCTCAATTATGCTTCAAATCTTTGATGGTCAGTGAAAATTCGTTTTATAAATTTATAAAATCAATTGTGTTAGTTGTATATTGGTGGTGTCGAAAATGATGTAAAAATATTTGCCTGCATGGCAAATAAATTATTACGAGGGCGTTCCAATCGACCATACAGTACTACCTTTTGTAAACACGAATGAGAGGGAAAAGGCTAATTATTATTAGCGTTTATGGTACATATTAAAGAAGACTTTGTGTGTCGTCGTCCGTCGTCCGTCGTCTGTCCTGTCAAGCTACGATAACTTTCGAACGCGTTTGAGCTTTTTGAAATTCTGTCTTCACCAATCGAAAGATAAGGTCAAAGCTGGAGGCTAAGATTCGTAGATGGGTTTATCTTGTCACGGGAACAGGGTCAAATTGATATATGCGACAACTCTTAATTGATAAGTCACATATAGCTTATGATACATGCATTCGAAAGGTATTGCTCTACCTGATGATGATTATGCATTGCCAAATTCAAATCAGAACTTCCGAACAGAGTCAAAGGTCACGATTAATATTCGCAAATGACGATTATACTTATGATATATGCATTCGAAGGTATTGCTGTGCTTGATGATGAATGATGCATGCGAAATTCAAATCAGAGTTTCGAACGGGGTCAAAGGTCACGATTAATGTTCCAAATGAAGCGCATTCATAGCTTAATGAAATATATGCATTCGAAAGGTATTGCTGTGGGCTGTGATCGAATATGCACCGCAAATTGAAAATGAAATTTCGACCCGAGGTCAAGTCATGCACTTTCTTTAAAGAACACACTTAGGGTGTGATTATGTCACAAAAGCGCTAGTCCATTGACAGGATTTCACTTATGACAGTTTTTTAAGCCCGAAATTACATCCGCTAAGGTACTCGCTAAGCATCTTCGAATTGTCGGTTTATTTTCTATAAAAACTGATACCTATTATTTTAGAATATAAATATCTGCGTATTGCTAGAAGTTTTATTGAACTGGATGTAAACAACTATCAACAAAGTTTTGCATACAGTTGACAAACTCATGCGTTTCCCTTAAGTGAAGGTTTATGAGTCCCATTTTTTTATAATGTGCAACCTAGAAAGTAGAAATCATTTTATAAAACAGTTTTAATTTTCGTAAAAACTACGTACATATATTACAAGTTTAGTTACCTAGAATTTTGAAATATCGAGTTTAAATGATATGCATTTGAAATGGGGATGAAGTTGTCCTTCGTTCCATGTATAATCAATACTGGACATTGGACATTTTTTATGACGTCTTTGTATGAACCTCCCTCCCGGTACACATCACTCTCAGACATTCCTATAATTTCAGTCAAAGCATCAACCCACATCTCCAGGAGTAATTTCTCGCCGTACATCTCTATAAATTCAGTTCGCCTTGGTTCAGGTATTCCATTAATTCCGAACTTACTAAAACCTAAAGGGCACCAAATTTGGGAGTATTATACTAATATTATTGGTCGCTCCTATTTTTTCGTTCACGGGAATAAAAAAAATATGTACGTTTAAAAAATTCTTTAGTTTCTTGCCCAAGAAACCCATAAGCTCCCCAAGTAATCATGCTAGAAACTTGTTCTGGGTGGAGGTTTGCCATCGTCATTCCAGTAACGGCTCCACTGCTCCAAGCAGCAATTGTGTAATGTTCGATTCCTAATACCTGTAATAACAGTAGACCATTGAAATATACAAGTAGCATTTTTATTTTTAAATATCACGTTTATTTATACTAAATAATTTACTTTCATTAACTCAATGGCATACTTCGCATCCAACTCATACATGCAATTATACCCTGGTGGAAAAATCTGCCTCTTTGTGGTGCTGACTTTTTCCGTATCCAGGTGGATCCCACCCAATCCACTTGTATTTTTCCTTATTCAACGCAGGTATTATTGGCTTTATGTCCATCTGAATTGAACCTGAATTATTATTCATATTGTTTTATTGAAGTCAAAACAAAATTTATAACCTATAGAGAAATTTCAGTTTTCCGTACCAAATCCACCTGGAAGTATTAAGATTGGGTGAGCATCTTTTGAACTTCCTAAAGTTTCTATGTAATTTATATCAGCGTCTAAAACTCGTAGTTTACTTTCTCTGAACGTTGATAAAAATTTAGCAACTGGCTGGAATTTGTGAATTCCAAAAAGTCGTAATTTACAATGCCCCAACATTTTTACGAAACGTACAATGAACCAGTTTGTTTATTAGGAGTATAAAATTGCTTTATTCAGTAACACATTTCAATCGAACGGTTTTATTATTATAAGTATATAAGCTGTTGAGGACGAGCTTTCTCACGTCTCTTTTGCTAAAACACTTATCCTTTAAAACCTCTTTTATATGGCAAAACCGGTGCATATTTCATAGCACGTGGCTTGCACAATATATTTCGCCTTGACACTCGTGAAATTATGTTTGTTGAAGTGTATACAGAAGCGTATGTGACCTTGAACGCAGCATAGTATATTGGTAGATATATACAATATAAGTGACAGAGAGAGATTGCATTATGCACTTTTCTGTAATTCATTTCGTTCTGGTATGGTAGCTGTTTTATATTTTATATGAAACAGCGATGGATACGATGCTATACATGGTTTTTGAATGATTGGCAGATAATGTTGTCAATTGGTATGGTTTAATTACAAAAGGTGTTAATTAGTTGGTGTATCGATCGCTAGGCTGGACTCAGCTTATCTGATTGAATCATATCAGCATCATTATTACATGTGTATTGTGTCACGTATTAGCATTCGTTTGATAAGAATTTAATCGCACATCAATTGTGCGATTTTAATTTTATAGATCGACAGCTTCAGTCAGAGATGAGACTTTTGGTAAAAAGGTCAAGTAAGACTAAAAAATAAAAATCGTGACAACAGCATAAATGAACCATAAAGAAATAAAAGACTTATTTCAGCATACTAATTGGGCATTGGTAGGGAGTTTTTAGTCATTTAAAGCTGGATTACAGTTACAGAGAGATGCTGAGTATATATCTTACAAAATCTCTACTTATAGAACTTTATGCGATGATCTACACCCATTTATATAATAGTAGATCAAACACTTGTAGTATCTACTCTTAATTTAATGATTAAGTTTTCTACTTCATTAAACGTCGTAACATGCAGAGAATCTATTAATTTCTGCTGCGATTGGTGAATTGACGTCATTCATTTATAAAGATATAAAAGAAAGTCTCGTCGAAGATAGGATTAAAATCACGAGTTTATTCAATTTTGAAATCAGCCTACGTATAAACCTGGACCCAATTTTTCTCAAATCTGTCACAAATAATAGGAATTGCTAGTGTTGATTTATATAGATAAATCTAAGCTAATTTACATCATTATTGATTTTGGCACAAAATGAGGTTAATAGTAATAATTTAAAGTGCTAAAACATTTCATTTTCTCAATAATGGGTTTTGGAGGTTCTTGTGTAGAACTTTCTTGTTGAAGAATTTCTGGCGGGGAATCGTTCTCCTACGATCATTTAGAACTTATCAGTTTGTAATTGGGTTCGCGTTTTGATGAGGTAGATCCAAAATATGTTACTTTTGAATGGTCCGGATCAACGGCTGTAAATGATATAATATGTTTATAAAAAATTTATGATCTGGTAGATTTATGATTTCTTTGAAGCACTTTATCCTACCCTCGAATGAATTCTTAGCCGTGCACTATTCCGGTAGAATTCGTCATCCATTGCTTTTGACACCTTGAAGGAGTGTCAATTTAACATTATCACCTTCCAAATGATAATATTCAGCATAACTTCCCTTCAATTCATCCTGTCTTGAAAGATTGGACACGGCAAAAGTTTAAATGTGACCTGGCGTATTTATTGAGTGCACTCGAATTTCATGCTGACATCACACAAACTGTATATTAAAAACAGGCAATTCAATTAGCATTTCAAAATGTTAAATATTAAACAAACATTACTTACTTTTATGGATTTAACGTTAGGCTAAATATAATTCAATAATTGGTTTTTAATAATATACTTACCATTTATGCTCAGAAATGTCTCTTCAGCTCCCCTAAACTTCATTGAGCGACTGGTTCATCTCCGCCACCGACGGTCATGCACCTGAGCAAAACATAAGGGGCTTTGCCGAACCTCGGAGGCTCACTTATCCGCCAATCCTGTTGAGCAAACGCTGAAAATAATGCTCGAAACTCGGCGTCTTTCGTTAACAGATTTGTGATTGTCTCGTGTAAGTATCACGACTGGGACGGATTGTTGGCACTCCACAAACTGAGCAAAGCCCTCCACTTATAACTTGTAGTTTAATTAGGAAGCTTATCAAAATTAGATTGTTGTTGTAAAACAAAAAATCAACAAGTATCACCCCTTTTCACATGCTATTCATCATAATCAGCTGAATTTTTGATGGTTATACTAAAATACATTGGTTTTTAATGTATCCAATGCCCCATTTTGCTTAGGTGGGAAAGCGGGAAATTCAACACAACCAGTCCATATAGAAGAGTCAATATAATATCTGAATGTTGGATCTAGTATTTTCTGAAAAGTTGTCAACTAAACAACTTAGCAGTGTTGTGGTTGCTTATCATCAATGCTTATCAACTTTGATAAACCATGAACCCCGAAGAGTCTCCCCGGTTTTGTCCCATTTGTGGGGATGACTCTGTTTCTGATATATCTTCGAGGTTGAGCTCTGGAACGAGCCTTTTTCAGTGTTTTTTGAAACTGTTTGGGGCGAAATGGGGGAAACGGAAAACGTTTGGATTTTGTGACAACTGCAAGGTTGAACTGATGCTTATCTCTCAACTGCAAACGGATCTGAAGGAGCTAGAGAAGAAGTTGGAGGAACATGAAAAGAAAATAAGAAGAAGGTGGAGGGCTCAGAAACCAAGTTCCTAAATGGGAAGGTTTATGAGAAGGATCGAAGATATTTAAGGTTGAGGAAGCAGATAATTGGTGAGTAAATCATGATGAAATTATTATGAATTGCTGGATGACGTTAAATGCGTTTTGCAATATTTTGAAATTATTTTTCTTTTCAGGAAAAGCATCAGAAGATGAGCCAGAATTACCCGTTTCGCCATCCCCTGATGATCATGTTCAAGAAGCTCAAAACTCCGAGTTTGAGGTGGATCACATCAAGGTGGAGGTGGAAGATCCGGTTTCCCCCACTAACGATCATGATACTGAAGAAGACGCCGAAATTTTTTGGACTTTTGTCCTGATTCAGTTTCACAACCAGACCCTTCTCCTGTGGAACCTGATTCTCCTCCAAGCAAGCGTCGTCGCGTTCCACCCCAGCGATTTAGTCATCCCTTGAAGCCCTCCTAAACCCTCCAAAACTCACATAAAGCCAGAAGAAGATGAAGACTATCAAGTCCCCAGTCCGGAAGATAACGACGATGATGATGATGAAGACGACGACGAATTCCTACTACGTCCAGTTCTGGTGGGGAGAAGCCTCCAAAAAAAAGAAAGCGTGGGACTTCAGACAAGAACTCCATCTACGTTCAAGGAGTTCTCTTCCTCAAAATTGCTACAGAATCGCAAGATAACAGTTATCAATGTTCCGTCTGCTTCGAGCTCCTTCCCAACAAGCGAAGCCAGTTGAGCTCCATGTCCTCAAAAAGTAATTTAAAAATGTATAAATAACTAAAAGATAGTTTAAGCCGTAAATAAAATAAAACTAAATTATCCTGTTTAGCCACACCACGCGTCATGCCTGCCAATACTGCAAAACGCTTCGACCGTCCAGCCCGGCTTCAGTCGGCATATGATTTTGTTCACAAAAAGGTCACCCAGCAGGTCAAGGCTCATTGCCCGGTTTGTTTTTAAGCCTTTTCACCCCGCCGTGAACACATGAAGGACCATGTTTGGACCCACTACTCCGAGCAAGATAAGCTTGACGCGGTTGCCAAAGGCGAAAAGATTCCTTACCACCGTGACAAAACTATCCAGTGTGACCAGTGTTCCCGCAGATTTGAGACGATGAAAGCAACTAGACAAACATTTTAAAATCGGCTCACGAAGGAACTGGTCCCAAAAAGGAGAAAACACTTTGTGTCACTTGTGGAGATTATGTGGCAGCATTTATGTTCATAATGAACTCAAACATAAAAGCTATGAGGATAGAAATATGTGTGTACCCTATGTGATAAGAGATTCGGCGTTCATGTGCAATTTAAAAGAACCATCGCTACGCTTTTCATGCACGGAGAAGCCGTGGAAGTGTAAATGTGAGGAAAGCTTCAAGTTCGAGAGATATTTGAAAGATCATCAGCCTAAAACATGAGGAAGTGAAGCCATTCGAGTGTAAACTCTGTGGATGGGTTTTCACGAGGGGTTCGTGATGAGGAGACATATTAAAAGTGTTCATGAGGGCGTAAAAAGGAAGGAATACGGAAAAAAGAAAAAGGAGCAGGTTATTTAACTTTTGTTACAATCAGAACACGAATAAATTATCATAATAGTCTAATTTTTGTTCTTGTGTGTCATTTATTATTTAATCATAAAAAATTCTACTAGAATTACACTCACCTACTTCAAACTCGGGCTGAAAGCACGCTAAACAGCGACATTAATTAAACATCGACGCATTTAAGTGAGGTCACTTCCTCTAAAAAATTTCCACTGCCTATCTTCACCCTGATCAGTGGGAACGAGTCCATGTATCTTCTTAAACCATTTATGGCAACCACGTCCCACTCGGAAGGGTCTAAACAGAGAAGTTCCGCGATGAAAGGTGCTTTTCACCCTCTTTGATTCCTTGTACGGTCCCACCATCCCTCCCACGCTGGCGAGCAAGAACAACACGGCATCACCGCTTGTAGGCCGAAAAAGCAGAGAAAAAATAGTTGGTCATTCTGATCTCCAGTCGAACGATCAATGTCACGGTAAGAGCATGATTGCAGTCGTCAAAATTAGTATTGCCACTCTGATTTCTACGTAGTTGCTGAGGTTAGCCAAGTACTGGAGTTCCTGTAAAGCCTTTGACTCTCTAGCGTTGAATTCTCGAGGAGAGAGGCCTAAATGGTATTGTCAAGGCTTGTTAAAATTATGGGGCGAGCATTAATTCAAAGGTTCTTTCTAAAAATGAAAGTAAAAGCGAGTGAAAGTACTCTACCATGTTCAGCTGTTTTCGCAAATAATTTCATTCCATATGACATCACCAAGAACTAGAGAAACATTGTGTAGGTCCCAAATGCAAAAGTATGATGAAGGAGTCGAAAGGCCAGTTTTTAATAAGAAATTTTGAAATTTTCTCTGAAGAACCCGCTACTGTGTTATGATGGTGTGACATTGTGGTAGAAAAATTGAGCCGACAAGAGGTTTACAGGGTTGATCGCAATGCAATCCGT
>LJIJ01003392.1:0-19323 GCA_001718145.1 Orchesella cincta | reverse complement strand
GGACATAATATGAAATACATACAAAATTAGGCACTTGAGTATCATTTAAGTTCTGACCAAACCCTTCTTACCTTACAATTACTTCGGCATTGTTTAGGGGAAATAATGTGTCTGAATGAGTAATCCCCGAGTTCTTATATGTAAATGCACTATGTCACCCTTCAACCTTTTATCAAAACTACACAAAGCCAAAGGTATGCTGTAAACTATAAACAATCCTGATTCTCCTTCCTGTGCTGAGTTGTCGTTTGAAAAAATGTTTGTGACATGACCGAACTCTAATACTTCAATACTTTACTTGTTGTCAGTGAACAACTGCTACATTTCAAAAAAACTTCTAGTAAAATAACGAACATTTATTCATTTCCCCACAAAACGTTTTTTGCCAATCATCTAGTTTCCAATTTTACTTCAACATGCATTTCTTATTGGCAAAGATTTCACTTTTGTAAGCTCTCTTGTATATAGAAAGGGAAAGTTACTGGTGCGTTTGCAAAATAGACTATCTTTAAAACAACAGTCTTTGGTTGGTCTGTTGTGTTGCCACTTCAAAAAGGAAAAAATAAAATGTATAACTACATAAAGCGATCTGGGACAACTCTCGCAAATACTCAAATGTATATGACCCTGCACCCGTAATAAAGTTTACATGTCGTTAAAGATCATTATCGGGTTTATTTGAGAAGGGGCCTTCACCAAGGCTATTTCTTTGCCCGGGCCTCTGGACCTATAGTCCGCCACTGATTTGATTGTAATATCTTTACTACAATAATATAAACATTTTTGCATTGAATGTGAAGCCGTTTTACTTTATGTTGTAAATACATCTGTTAGTTTTATATGGCTGTGTCTATTCTAAATTGAATGTATTTGATGTCCAAAGTCCAATAGAATGTCACCGAAATTTATTAGTCGTTTTATATATTTAAGTAACAATAAATGATTCTGTCGCTAAATATCATGAATGCAATTGTTTGTAAGGGAGATTTGACTCGGTCCTAAAAGTCTAAAGCTCCTTTACCTTTTAATTTGGTTGCCTACTATTGACTGCTATTCGGCTAGCATGAAGTACTGATACCTCTGATTTGCTAATTAATGATGCATCGAATTAAAGGAATTACGCAATAGTATCCAGAAATAATTACATGATCAACTACATATATTTATAGTGTATTACTATGTGTGAGCTCATATTTATGTTCATAGTGTTCATTTGTTTACCGTAAAATCCTTGCCAATCCAATAAAAGGATCTGCATTTTAATCTTAATGGTATTATGGATCAATAGAATAGAGTCTTTATTTAAGTGTTTATTGATGTCAGTCACCATTACAGCAATTGAACTCCCCATCATAACACTATTGCACCTGTATTGTATAGACAGCTATACATTCGAAAAAATCTGACACAAAATCTCCATTTTCTATCCTAAAGCGACGATTCACAAAATAATTCTGGAGTACATACACCATATAACGTTCAATTTTGTTGTCAAATTTTTTCATTAATTTTGTAAGTAATAATTAGACCTGTTCATCGCATATAAATACATGTTTCTTATGCGTTCTCCAGTTGCAACCAGACTTTGAATGTGACCGTTTGATCACAAATGGAGTCATTTAAAACCATGTTGTTACCACATATTTCACATATTTTGAGGTTTTAGCACATATCACATATGTAGTAACATATTTTGGCGTTTTCAGCCAAATTCACCGTTATTTTGAAAAATTTTGCCTGTTTTTATGTATTTTTAACACAATTTTCCTATGAATTTCAGACTGACAGTCTAAGATGTGTTACTTAATGTCTAGATTTCAATCTAAACTATGTAAATTTGAACATTAAGCAGTTTAGGAAAGGTTAAAACCATTTCTGACACAACATATTCTTGTTTTGTGCCTATTTTTGCCAAATTTTAACGATTTTAACCACCTATTAACCACATATTTTGCCGATTTTAGGCACGTATTGATATACATATGTCGACCTTTATCACCATATCTTTTGGACAGCTCTAGTAATAATACATGATCAACAGTGTCGAATGCCTTAGAGAAATCAACAAATACCGCAATAGCTTTGCCATTAGTTTTATCAATTAAATCATACATATTTTGGGTAAAGTATGCTGCTGCAGTTTTGCATGATTTTCCGGGTCGGAAACCTGCTGAAACATGCTGCATGCTTGGCATGTTGTCATTTACCATTTCCAATAATCGACTATACAATATTACTTCGAACACTTTTGTGAGAAACGATAAACCGCAGATCGTTCTGTATTAACTAGAGTCCGTGAATTTACCTTTTCCCTTAAAGTGGGTACATTGCTGTCTTAATGAGTTTGGAATAACATTTTGTTAGAATATGTTGCTATTGGTAGTACTTAACAAGTCTACAAACCGCTTATAAATATATCGGGGTGTAGAATTACCACTTTCGTTTGTTGACATAATTTATTGCGTCGGATACTTCCTTACTAGTGACTTTCCTGAATTTATAGGAAGGATTTTGTAGGAGATACTCTTTTTCATAATAGTTTTTTATGTCATCATTCAAAAACATTGACATCACTGGAAGAACTTTTGACTATAAATTCAACTAGCTCATTGGCATCACAAATGTTGATTTGTTACTATAGCAGAGCTAGCCTATAACGAGTGATCAATTTAGGTATACTCTTTTTCGTCTTCCTTCTAAAGTTCAAGAGCAAATTCATTGTCTCCCAGACAGATACGGAGTCCGTACACTGTTGGAATTTTTATTGAAAAAAGTGCTTTTTCGCACCGGAAGATTGAACACCAACTTTGCTTTTCTAATCTCTATATTTGGCATGCGACTGGTGGCCGGTCACATAATGAGAATTTTACGCAACTAATTTTAACTTGTCCCTGTGCTTGCTCATCTCAATTTGGGTGTTTGTCAGTGGCGCGAACTATAGCGTCCAGAGGCCCCGCGTGCATTAAGAAATACCTGAAGGCCCCCTTCTCAAATACCCGATTGCAATGAATTTTAACGACATTTAAACTTTTAGTACGGTGCCAAATCTATACATTCTGAGTATTTCGAGACGTGTCCCAGTCGCTTTATGTAGTATATCATTTATTTTTTGCTTTTGAAGGGCAACACAACAGCGACCATACCAAGACGTGTTAAAATTAGTCATGCAAACGCCACCAGTAACTTTCCCTTTCTATTATACAAGAAGCATTACAAAAGTGAAATCTTTGCCATAGAAGAAATGCCATGTTAAAGTAAAATTGGGCAAACTAATGATTGAGCAAGAAACAACGCTTTGTGGAAATGAATAATGATTCGTATTTTACTAAAGCTTTTTTTTTTCATTTTCTTTTTTTTTTTTTTTTTTTTTTTTTTTCTTTTTTGAATGCTAGCAGTACTGCCTTCACTGCACACAAAAGTGATTGAAGTATTAAGTTTCGGTTCATGTCACAACATTGTTTCAAACGACAACTCAGCACAGCCGAATGAGAATCACTATTTTATAGTTACAGCATACTTTGGACCCTTGCATTAGTTTTGCGTATAAAGTTAGTGACATAGTGCATTTACATATAAAACTCGGGGATTACCATTGCAGCACACATTATTTCCCCTAAACAATGCGCAAGTAATTGTAAGTAAGAAGGGTTTGTTCAGCAATTATACTTAAATGAGTATCTCAACGTGCCTAATTCAGTTCAGTTATTTCAAATATTCATGCCTCATTTTGAAAAAATTATAACTTATACATAGGATTCCTATTTACTTCGTCACCTTGCTTACGATTAAACAAACACAAAATGTTTTTGAAAAAATATACAGTGACTCTGAGTAACATAGGTCTACATACATTATAAATAAACCCACATATTTCAATAAATGTTTCGAACATTATTAGATATAATTGGTTTAAACAACAAAACCAAGTAAATATGTGTTTGATTTGCGCCTTGACACACATTTCCTACCTACAGGAGCATGAGCATTTACGTACGTATTGATAATATTTTCAAACCTGCCTAATGTGTCATTTGTGGAGTCTGTTTTAATGCAGCTCCATTTTACTTTTTGAAGTTCCTTTTCAAGTTTTCCTCATCTAAATTCTTCAGACTTCTAAAGTCAATGATTGTTTGACCGTTGTTTTTAAGTTTTCCCTTCTTCCTGACTACGTAGACTAGTTTGTGATCGGAGCCTGCAAAATTGAATCCCTTAGCTACGTTGTACAAGCTATTGTTGTTTGTGTAAATATGGTCAAGAAGGGTACTACTTATTCTATAGTTTCCACCGCTCTCCTCATACGTACAAATGCGAGTGGGTAACTTTACAAGTTGCTTAAAGTTAAACTCCTTGGATATATTGAGTAATTCCACCAGCTTTATGAAAGTCGATTGCCTCTCAAAATTCTTTCCAGTTAAAACTTATGCTAATATTATAAACCACCTTAAGTTATGCATGATAGATAGTCATTCTGGTTGGGGCAAGTTAAGACATTTGAAGCAGGGGCGATAAAAGAATCGACATGGGCATTTAAAGGGACACCATTTTCTCCTATGTTTATCATCCGATTGACCTGAAATTTTGAACACATATAGCTAACAACATTCCCTAGGTGAAAAAATCAAAGGTTTTAAAATTCGAAAAAATACCCGCGAAAGTTTGAAAACAAAATTTTTGTAAATTTTCGGTTATAAATATTTTCAATTTTTACGTTTTATTTTAAAACACATAAGCGTATCTTACGGTGTTATAATTGATTCAAATTAGTTTGGTCGAAGAGAATTATAGATTTTGAACGATTTTAGCACATAATTTTGGTTTTCAAAGTTTCGCGCGCTTTTTTTCGAATTTCAAAAAACCCTTGATTTCGCCCCTAGAGAATATTGTTAGCTATATGTTTTCCAAATTTCAGGTCAATCGGATGATAAACGTAGGAGAAAATGGCGTCCTTTTAACTGCCCATGTCGATTCTTTTATCGCCCCTGCTTCAAATGTCTTAACTTGCCCCAACCAGAATGACTATCTATCATGCATAATTTAAGGTGGTTTATAATATTAGCATAAGTTTTAACTGGAAAAAAATTTGAGAGGCAATCGACTTTCATAAAGCTGGTGGAATTACTCATTATTTAACTTCGTGTGAAGGTCAACGTTAAAATCACCCATTAAAAAAGTTTCACAGTTTTGTTTTTGTAGAAAAGAGAACAGTGATTGTAAGAACGATATTGCACTACTATTAACACACTGTGGTGGAATGTAAACGATGACTACAAATAATCCCTTTTATACCCTCATAACGGAGTTTTACTAAATTACATTCTATAAGTGGAGGAACGTCAAGTTCTGCATCAATTATTTCTACTACTAAACTATTTTTATATACAAAATAGATCCTCCACCCTCACCAGTGACACCGTCATATGTGAAGAGATTGTAGCCCACAATTTCGTACATTGATGTTTGATCTCTGTGAGGGTGAAGTTTTGTCTCTGTCAAACCAAAAAATGCTAGATTATGTTCACTTATCAATAGATTATGTATCTCATGGAGTTTATTACGAATTCAATTGATAATAATGTGAGCAAATTTAGTCCTCGGGAATGGGCTGGTTGGAACAACTGACTTGTAAGTTGATCATCATATTCATTAAAGCTGAGGGATTCCTGGTTTATGAAAGGAAATCCCTCCAGCGCCCTCCCATTGAACAGCTTTACACCTCCAAGGTCGATTGCCGACTGAAGCAGGAACCTGCGCAGGATTGGCAGCTACGCGTTGAAGAACTCCTGCTAGCTCACAGCTTGAGCAAATTGTGTAGTTATATTCCATTGCTCACCAAGAATGTAATAAGAAAATCGAAATTTTTTAGAAAACTAGTTAGTTCTTCCGACTTGAAGATTGTCAAAGGAATTATTAGTTTTTTTGCAGATACTTGCCTTAGGCAAGTCAGAATAATGTGTACCAATATTGTCTGCAGCTAATTTGTATTTTTAATTTCATCGTAGATATTTAGGAAAATAAATTCAAGCCAATTTAGCCACCTACAACATTGGTACACATATATTTGACTTGTTTATATTATGTAGGTGGTCTTCCTTCGCTAAGAATGCGCCGCCGCCTCAGGCAGTGCCCAATTCTCTGTATATCCTTTGGGCCCGGTGTGTTTTGGAAGAGTAGCTGATATATGATGATATACTTGACACAGTATTGTTGAGCAGTGTTTAATTAGTGTGTTGACAGTTTGTTCGAATTTTTTAATTAAAGATTTAAGTGAAAACCAAAAACCAAATTGAGATCTACCTTTATCTTAGCATCGAGTTTATAAGTTTACAATCTACACCATACCATTTTAGTTTGTGAATCAAAAGATCCCTATCTACATAATCGAAGGCTTTTTGTAAGTCTAAAGATATAAACATGCATATTTCATTTTCATCGAGAGCTTCATACATAATATCAACTATTTTAGTAAGTGCATGTGTGGTAGAGCTACTTTTTCGAAAACCAAATTGTTTGGTACTTAAAAGATCGTTATCGTAAGAGAATTGAGAAAGTTGTTTGAAAATACATTTGTCGAGAATTTTTGTAATAACTGCTTGTATTGAGATCGTTCGAGTCTCGTTGGGTGATGTTGGATTGTTAATCTTGGGGACAGGTACTATTTTTGCTAGCTTAAGACATTCAGGTACTTCTCCAGTAGTTAGGAAAGAATTAAACAAATTTTTTTATGTACATAAGAAGTATTTCGACTGTAGTGCAATGCCCATAACTGTGTTTGAGATTTTAAGTGGGTCCTCTGCCTTGTTATTTTTGTTTTTCATTTTGTACCACGCATCAATGCTGTCAGAAGGAAGAAGATTAGTAAGCTTGAATTTGGTTTTAGGTTGTTTCAGGTTGTAAGGCTTAGATGGAAAAGTAAAGTTAGTGCTTTCGGAGGTAGCAATGTTGACAAAGTGGTCATTAATTACATCTGGATCTAGTTGTAAGTCAAACCGCTGGGACTTCATTTTATACGTAGATTGTACGAAATTCCATGCATTTGTTCTTTTGGATTTTTACATCCAAAGCAGACTTGGAGTCCTTCATTATCTGCATGTCTATATGATTTTGCAGTTGTTTTAGCTTGTTCAAAGAACCAAGCAAAGGAAATCTCCTTGTACGATGCTACAGTAAGTCACGACGTTTTAGAAGTCATTTCGTGTGCTTGGACACGTATTTCTTTTTTGTACTGACTCTGATCCTTTTTGATTCAAGAGGAAAGTAAGCTGAGATAAGTTCATGCAAATAGGAACGAGTGACATTTACATCAATAACGTGGTACATGAAAATTGAATAACGTTCCAGGCCTTACATAAATGGGATGGAATTTCTCAATAATGGTTTTAAATATCTAGAAGGTTAATTAATTTTTTACTGACGTACTACCTGCCTATAATATTATAGTAAGTAAAGACAAATTGGACCGTGCTGGAAGTCTTAAATTAATAAATGAATCATAATACACCATATAAGCCACTTTTTTGTAGGACTACGTAAACTACCTATTGATTTGCAACATCTGTAATGTGACGTCATAATCACGTCAAGACAAGTAACCCCCACATTGCTTTGGTATTTAATGCCACATATTGAACTCCGACTCAGTCTGCAATGACTGAAGTTAATACCACCACGATATATTTTTACTTGCCGCAAGCTGTATTTAACAAAAGGGAATTTCTTATCACTTTCATTATTACCTTACTTACATTACTTGAATGTCTACATTTCACTAGGACAAATCATTCTACTCGAGACAACGAATGACTATAAAAGACAACCAAAGAACTGAATCCATTATCACGATTCAGGTCTCCCAAGGATTTTCTTTATTTATATTAGGAACACAGTCTCAGTTCACCCTAAATAATATAAATTAATGTCACTGTTAACTTTAACAGTGAAAAAATAAACTACAGTAGCTGAATCCATCGTTTTTAACTGTGAAGCCAGAACAGTGAAATATAGACACATTTGCACAACCGACTGCAAAAGATCAATATGTTTATACTCGTCGGTTGCATTGCTAAAGCTAGAGTAATTTTAACAATTTTCTGCTTTACATTTCCAACAGTTTCATATTGTCAACCTGGATACAAATTTGGATGCAGAAATTGTAAGTTTTAGTTTGAATAAGGTACAATTTTTTAGATCTGAATATCCTAAATTTTTTATTTGACATTTTAGGTGGCAACGAATGGCAAAAGGAAGCTACAAGAGGGCCAGTGAATGGGAATGAACCTTCCCAGCTTGACATCCAAACTCATACGGGAAATTCTCCGCCACTAGTTTTTAATAACGTTTTTATGAGCGACTACTTTCTTTCAAAGCATTTGCAACCGTATCCTGTCGCGAGCGTGCTTGGCAAGGTCAATACACTTGGTGGGCCGTTGTGGGGGTATCTACAAATGGGCAAAAAGTGCAACAGATCTTTTTAAAAATGGACTGGGGACTCAAATATCCGAAAGACTTCAATCAGACAAACCATATTCCCCTTGTCGGACCTCGTAAATGGAACACAAATTTAGATGCAGTATTCTAGTGTTGAAGTTGAAACCATGTTGCACTTTAATTCTTTTATTATTTCTGTAGGTGGTCTCACGAACGTGATAAAATTTTTCTTGAATCATGCTCGCGAAAATCTACTGATCCTTTCAAAACCGTTGATAGTCGAGCAAAATGCTGGTGATGTGCATATCAAAGATACCGGAAGTAATACACGGGAAAAGGAAGAGATTGGGAGTGCTGAAGATGGGTCAGTATAATTTGATATGAGAGTTATAATTCAAGCCTTTTCAAATTTTTGAGTTGCTTGAAAGCTCCTGCTACAGAAGATTTGAATATGTTAAGACGACTTGCGATGCCTACTCCTTTTTTCACTTACAAAAAATAAACAAATTGCTGTACTATTCTGTTTAGAAATTGGGTCATATTTGTCGCCTTCTCATAATTTTGTAATGATGGTTTGAAATAAATACTGAATTTTAATTATTAAATGCAAAAAATGGGACGAAGTTCATAAGAATCCAAACATTAGTTGAATTAAAACATTTAAACCCAATATTAAATGGGTAAAAATACTGCTGTGATTGATAGGTAAATATACAGTTGATTTGCTCGATGACTTAAGGCTGTTTTTTGTGAGATTGAAATCATGAACCAGGTCTCATCTCGGTAAAATTCTCATCTATTCGTACTTTATACAAGGCTCAAGTACTTTCGGCAAACACAACCGTATTGGTATTTCCACAAGAAATTCATATTGATCCTACTCTAAACACTAACTGTTTATTCAAGAATCATTTTGTCATGAAGAAAGTAGAAAACAACATTCATATGCCTTCCTTCCTTTCTCGAGGATACATGGGTCTAGGCGCTTTGCGCTAACGAGGAGACCACGGCAGTGATAACTCGCGGATTTGGACCAAACTTGGTAAAAACATTCATTTTAGTGAGTTACGAAAAAGCATGACTGGATTTTTTACTACGGGTCTTTATTTCGAAGATATGAGGTTTTTGGTCCATTTCCCATTGAAATTCCTTGGAAGACGGGAGAAAGCATGGGAAAAGTCCGAAGATGCCTTCATATTTTATTGGGGGTCAATAAAATGAATAAATACGCAAAAACGGTTGCTAAATTAATGCTTATTTAACTATTGTTGTTCTTTAGAGTAACTTTCCTGGTTCCAAGCAAATTTTTAAAATTTAAATTTTTTCGACATGCATGATGTTTCATGCATTTCAAAGCTTTCTCGCATATGAAATTTCAAAGGGAAATGAAACAAAAAACTCATATCTAAAGACCCGTAGTAAAATATCCAATCACACTTTTTCGAAACTCAGTAAAATGAATGTTTTCACCAAGTTTGGTCCAAATCCGCGAGTTATCACTGCCGTGGTCTCTTTTAGCCCTTGAAAATTTTGCGCTTTGTGCCAATTTGTCCTTGTGACATTTTCAATTCGTCAATGCAATTCGCCGGTAACCGGATACATTGTTGATAAACACTAGAAGGTACAATACAGTTGGAGCAAACATCTTCAAAAAAAACTTACGTTCTGAAACACCAAATTTTTTACCTTGCTCCACGTACTTAAAAATCATCACCCCACGTACAAGAGAAATCAAACAATATTGAATTATTTTCGGATTACAATATTTGGGTACAGTTTGTTTAGTCCAATATCGGTCTAAATTCTATAATCTATGCACGACATACCGCTTAACCAAAATAGCAGTTTGGTAGAATAAATTGAGCAACTCATTGGAGGTACTGGAGCTAAGCGGTATCTCGTGCATACTGTTCACTGGAAAGACATCTACCAAACAAGTACCTTAAAATCAAAGTCCTTGTGCATTAATGTAGAGCTACTGCGAAATGACGAACATCTCAAGCATTTCAAACAAATTTATCAAAATCCTCATCCCATTGTACATCAGAACAGAAACCGCTCTTGAAAAATGCAAAGTGGAATTCTTAAAATAAAGTTAATTTTTCGTCCCTTTAGGCTGATGTCAGAAAGTGATCCGATATTGGACACTGTGCTGCGGTAAGTTCAACTTCTTGGCAATATTACGGTCCATTTGGAGTTTGATTCGGCCTTTTAATGCGTTTTTGATTGACAGGTTCAGGACTGCAAGGGACCATTTTTTCAAAGCCAAAATTTCAACAATACTCACCAGTACTCAATATTGCACAAGTAGTACATAAATCATCATGAAGACTAATTCTATAAAATACAGTTCATATTACAACAGATGAATTCAAAACGGATACATCTACATCAATAAAATTTGAATTGTTAAATAATGGCCGTTAAAATTGAATCATTTTAAGTAGTAGTAACAATTATTTTAATTATTTATTCCAACCTAACATTGTTTTACTCCATACTTCAGTCCAGTTTTGGCGTTCATTTAATAAACGTAAATTAATAATCATTTTTGATTAACGTTTGAATTCCAAACCATAAATGTTGTATCATCTTTTAGAATCCAATAACAATGCGACCATTGGTTTTTTACGTTTCCTCCATACTAGTTTTGATTATGTACACCATATGTAATACGCATATAATGTTTCAAATTGATGCAAACCGTAAGAAGACATGGTTTGTGAGTGTCTTATTGTTACTTTTTGTGGGGAATTCAAGCTTAAAATATACCAGAATACCTGATAACAACGCCTAGTTAGCCGTTTCTTTTCTGTCTGCCCAAACATTAAATATTCGGCAATCCCTGCGAACAAGTTCTTGTTACTATGCTCGTTGTATTTGAGGGCTTTTCATCAAGCAGCTTAGTCACACTATACTACTTTTCAGAGATAAAAACGGATTTTCATGGAGGTAAATGCGTTTGTAATCTTATAATGGAATGTTTGTTTGCAAGCTATATTTTGGGTGACTTTTTCAGCCTCATATAATTTTCAATTTGCTTTCCATTAGTCGTATTCCTTTCAAGAATATTAGGTTTGTTTGGTGGCTTCTCCATATACAGCTTTTCAACGTTAGCGGGTGGATGTATATTTATTTTCCCATAACTTTTCCTTTAACCTGAGCATTTACAAAGTACGTATCATGGTTTAAAGATTTTAAGTGAATAAATCATCTTGGGGTTTGATCTCTTATACGGTTGTTCATCTCAATTTCCATAAGCCCTTCCCATACAAACAAACACTTATATTTGCTCCAATGCGATACGGAATTGAAAGGTTTGAATATCATGTCCCATACTTCTTTCTACGTATTTTATTTCGAATTAAATTACTTATAAGTATTAACAACTTAACTATGACGACTTTTAATTTTGAAGCAATACAATGACGTTGCAAAGTCAAAGCTAAAAAGACAGCTTAGATTTTGCACAGTGCTTTCTCCATCTTCCACTATAGCATTTGCGCGTGCAGGTTAAAAATGGGTATATTATACCTCGTTAACTTTTCCCTGCAAATTGGATGTCATGAACTTCTCTCAATACAATCAATTCATTTAGCCAGTGTTTTAAAAATTCTTTACAACCACTACGTGAAAATAATTCCGCTCGAGGAAAAAAGAGAAACTTATTTAATTTATTTTAAAGGAGTTTGGCCGGGTTATATTGAATTGGGCTGTGCTGAGGCTTTCTGAATCAGTAATCCACTATTTCCATTATAACGGTTACTTTGTCAACGTGGTTTTCGAGCAGGCTTGGTTTTGGTATCTGGATGCAATGCAGAAAAAATAAAAAAAACAAAGCGGTTGCACAGTCTGGACCGGGTATCCCAAAAAGGCTGTTCGGCGAGCTAAAAAGTGGTCCTTTCCAAAAATATGTTTTCGCTATATTATTACACAGTATGATGCATTGAACATAAATAATCATCATATGAGTCAGTTTTCGGCGTTTGCATATTTATAACCAGAGTAAAACAATTTTAATTATTTAAATGGATGACATTTTATATCTCACACAGGAACAAAGTTGTTAAGATTGAAGCCTCCGTCAACAAAGGATTGGTAGAAAATATTCACGCTAGCTTAAATAATAATATATTATGCTTAATTTAGAATATTATTCTCTTTTTACCCCAACCATGTGTACCATGACGTTGTGTACTTCCAAATATTATATTACGTGCAATATTTTAGAAGTAAATGTGCTACGTGTTATGTCATCTTCCATAACGCCACCACCCCAACATGCTATGAAACAATGGAAAACGTGATGTGAATGTGAAGATGTTGTAGTGTGGATGCGTTTGCTTAAAAACGCGTGCTATATCACTAAAAAATGACTGAAATGATGATTATTTATGTTCAATTCATCATAATATGTAGTAATATGCCAAAAAAAATTTTTGGAATGGGCCACTTTTTAGCTCGCCGAACCGCCTATTCGGGAAACTGGGTCCAGACTTTCCCGCTGCTTTGTTTTTTTTATTTTTTGTGTATTACTTTGCCCCATATCCAGGTTCCAATCCCATCCCTGTTTTCGAGTTTGAAGACCAAAGAAGTATAAAAAATTAATATGAGCAAATAGCATGTTACCATCTTTGTTGAATTTAAACCAATGCCGACACGCCATTACAAAGTGGAGGTGTAGTAGAATGTTTACAATAACACAGAGAGAGGAGAACTCCTATCATCGGGAATCAAACATTTGCAACACACGAAGAAATCCTGAAAATTTGAAAATAAAGGATTATTCTTGATTAAAGTTTTTAGTAGTGGACCTCAAAAGCAAAACGAATTCGCAAAAAAGTGTAAATTGTCAAAAACAGACCTTGGGATAAGCTAGTCATAAAAATACAATGCAATATTCTAGTTAATTTCCTCGGGTGCAATCTTTTAATGGATTCAAAAAACAGCTCAACCAAGAAAAGGTTAGTAATACCTAAGCTTACACTCTTGATGGAATTACGCTATCTACTGGCTGTATCTTCAGCATAAGCTACTACTCCGATCAGCAGCCAAGTCAAAGATGAAATGTCATAACACCTCTGCAGAAACCTCCGATTCCCCCATTCTTCAAAGTAAGTAGATGTAAACAAATCTTACGCTAACAATATTTAATTTTTTACGACTTGACCTAAACCGAATTTTAAACTTTAAAACTATAGAGCAGCTAATTAATAAGCTCACTTACTAATAAAAAAATTAATTAAAAATACACCTGCATACACTGAATTTTTGAAAGAGTTCAGTGGTCATCATCATCGGTCCCAGCAAGTACAAATTTTGCACGGTACTCTGCTGGGCATTCCAGCAGGTAATTACTATTAAATTGTACAAACAATACAGTATCGACCTGACCTCTGAACAGAATACTGCTGAGAGAAATTGATATTTAACAGAATTTCTGACGCCGGCAAGCTCCATCAACCCAATACCATGTCTCCCAAGGGAAATCGCCTCTCAGAGCAAAGCACCGAATCACACTGCAGAAACAAGACAAAATAAAAAACGGAATATAGAATCTGCAGAATCTTCAAGCACTGAAACTGTAAACGAGCATGTGCAACCAAATAAGAAGACAAAATCTGATGACAGCTGCTCATCTTGTGCTGGATTTAGCACCATCCTGGCTAACATAAATGCACAACTCGCAAAACTTGACAAAATTGATGATATCTGTAAATCAATTGATGAAATTCGGGATGGACTGAAGAAAACTAATGAAGATGTTCAAGACACCCAACAAAAAGTAGATACATTATCATCGAACTTAAACAAAGCCCAAAATCAAATCTTGAACTGAAATTTGAACGAGAACAAATTGAAACAGAACTCAAAAAAATCAACTTAGTTTTTGCCGGACTGTGGGACCAAGAAAAAGAGAGCGACAGTATGCTGAGGTCAAAGGTGCAAAACGTGCTAAACACACTTGTCAATACTGAAAATATTAAGATTGACACTGTCACCAGACTTGGATCCTTCCAAAAGGACAAAACAAGATTTGTTCGTGTCCGATTTGAAACAATGAGAGAACGTGACCTTGTGTGGGAACAGAGAAAAAAATCGAAACCTCCAGTATTTATCAATGCTGACTTACCATACACACTACGCACAGCTCACGGTCTACTGAGCTCCCTACAACTCCCAACAAAACCTTTCACCTGACGAATGAGCTCAACTTTAAAGAATTGGCAGAAGTAAACAACATTCCAATCAGAGAACAGCCCAATTTGTTAGAAACAATGGATCAACACGAAGACAACCCATCTCAACGATCTCCTCGAAAAGAATCAGCAACATAAATGCTCAATTCAGTCATCAACAAATTACCATTGCGTCAGAACTTGATCTCAAGCGAAAATATTGACATTTTGTGCATTAGTGAACCTTTTATTACTAGTTGTAACCAGAACAAAGACAATCATCATGAATTTAAAGAAAATCCAATATTTAATTATATTAATCTGTACTATTTTAAACCTCCACTTAATTTATATGTAAAATTAATGAATTCAATGTCCATTTGAAATATCTGTAAATGAAAAGTAATATTAGCCGATCAGCGTAACTACCTTGGAATAGGGTGCTGATTGTGTATCAATAATAATAATAATAAGAAGGGGCAGCGAGTCTAATGGCTAGGGTTCGCAAGTTAGGTGCGTTGCGTCAGGGGTTCGAATATCACTGTCATCAATTCTTTCTAAGGCCTCTCTGAGCTGATAGAGGGGGAAAGAGGTGTTGATCGACCTCTAACCGAAACAAGGTACGGTGGGTGATGACTTAGGTCCCAGAAATTGGAGTGACAGCAATGCCAATTACCTCTCGAAAAGTCGTGGATGTCGGGCCATAGTTAAGTGTAGTAGTAGTGATTTGGACCTTGGTATTCTTTCTCTATCCTTGGAACCTTGCGTAATGGCTTACTGGGCAATGAGCTCTAGAATACAAGTAGTGTCTGCAGTAAAGAAGCAAAAAAATTATTAGGTGACAGTCGTCAATATAAAACATTTTTCGGTACAAAGTAAAACCTCCGGTTACATTTTGGAAGCTATTTCTTTAGCGTGATTCGATTTTTTGTTTCAAGCAAATAAATTTTTAACGTAACCCATGTATGAAACATAAATCTTTTGCTAAAATTTGTAGGATATTGATACCTTTTATTATTTTATCTTCTACCGAAATCATAAAACATTCTTTCGTATCGACAGTGGAAACTCATTGGCGTTGAATGTTTGAAACGGCTTGGGTAAATAACGTTTGTTCATCTGCTTATAATTTGAAATCCTTAGAAACCATCACTGTCAAGTATTTCTGTTGTAACTCGTGGATGACAAGAAATGGTTGCCCCAGGCCTAAAAATTACATTAAGAAGTAAGATATCAGTACAAGTATTCAATGTACGATGTTGGACTTCCGTTCCCATTTCAGTTGGATTGGTTGGAGTAATTTTTAAAAGTAGTAAGGTTAGGTTATGTCTCACCAAAATTGTGCGCACTCCCTTCATCCCCACATATATTTTTCATTTCCTGTTGTCATGTACTTTTCAAAATTTAATAGTTTACATTGCTGCAGTCCTTAGACGATATACATTCAGTATTGGTATTAAAGAAACGCACAATCACATATTTGACTTCAATAATAATCATAACAAGTTGATCAATTCTTTTTACTGTTATCACATCGGAAGAAGATACTCATATAACTTAATGCTCTGTGGTCAAATTGTTCTTAAAAATGGTTAATAATTCCGGAAAATAATTGTATTCTACCTCTTGCAGATCGTGCCATTTTTCAATGGGAAATTTCACACACCCCTGAATATTATCTGCATAGACTTAATCAACGGCAGGTTGAAAGTATGAAACTTTCGACTACCAAACAACCAAACCACAGTTCATCTGACGAGGAGACTACTTGAGTTGATACTCATGGATTCGTTCCAAACTTTGGTAAATGCTTCATTTTAGTATGTTGTGAGCGTGTAAAGCTGGATTTTTTACTATGGGCATTTTTTTATATAAACAATTTCTAAGCTTTTTACTACTTGAAATTTGGTATGGGGGAATGCATGGGAAAACAAAGCTTAAAATTTGAAAATTACAAAGAAAAATGTGCCGACACAGTTTCATAAGTACTGATATTACGACCGTTAACGCATTTCTAAATCAATATTTTCACTGACCTGATTGACCTTGGCGTCATCGATGCTTTCTCCCATGTGGAACTTTAACGAATAACAGGGGCAAATCAATGAGTATCAACTCAAGTAGTCTCCTCAAAAACAGTTGAGTAATGTTTCTGAGAATGCTGAGTATCTTTTCAGTTGAGTGAATTACGAGAGGACATGGTACATAGCATAGGAACAACATCAAAGGTAGAATAAATTTAGTTGTGTCTCAGCAACAAACTACCACTTTATGGTTTTATTAAAATTGACGTGAGTTCCTAAAACGGTTTAAAATTTATTCAGTGTATTATACACAATTTGCTTTGAAAAGGTGTGTACTCACTGAACTGAGAGCTATTACTGCTAGTTAAATTCAGAGAGTTTCCTTCAAAACTGTTTGATAATTGGTTTCATAACGCATGTATCATAACAGCCCACATACAATATAATATGTGGTTTGAATCGTTTCACAAGCCCACAATAATGTAAAACAACGATAAATGTCTGTCTCCCTGGAAATGTTTTATTGATGTTTGAGACGTTTGTGTGTTTTAGAAAGAATTTGTTGTCGGATTCTTCTAATGACAATACAGATGACTTAATTTAATTATTCAATCCATCTACCCATCATTTCATTATTTGTTCCACTGGAATAATTTATTGCTTCAAATACGTTACAGCTTTAACAACCAACCTTTATATTTGCTCAAACATTTTTTTTAAAGAACAAATTAAGTCCTGATGATTTATTTTGATATTGTTTGCTGCCTCCAAACCCTTAAAAATCCTATCGATGCATCTAGAGTAATCAAATATGTACTGAGGTTTAAATAAAAAGGCATCTCTGATTTAGGTAAAAAATACAGTGGTGATGAACAAATCAAAGGACATGTTTACAAACATACTTTGTCAAAGCTGTTTGTGCAAATAGCACAATATACACTCACAGAAATTTTCCTGTCGTTGATTCTAATCGCAATTATGCTTTCATCTGCATGATGACGATCAGCGTCAGTAAACTTAATGTCTACACAAATTTGTGAATATCTTTCAATGTATTTGTGGACGTGTACATTATTAAATAGCATCATTAAAAAGGACTGGTTTTTATTTGCTAATTCTAACATCGAGCTTTGTCAATAGTGTACAAGTAGAATAATGCCTGGTTCCCAAAATGTTCGCTCTAATAAACTCAATTTATTCATTGTGTTAATATTTTGTAATAGAGTTTTCGGAAATGGCGAGCTTATTCATAGTAGAATTAGAGTACTTAAGTTCTAACATGCTCCAACAGCAAACGTTTTTCTTAAGCAAAAGAACGTGCAGAACTGTTTCCTCTACTTGTCACAAAGTGCCGTATAGAGGAGAAAGTTGGATGCAGCATTGAAGGCAACCAAGAGGTTGAAAATATTTCCGAGACGAGCAACACACTATCCTCCTTTGAGTCTCGCTCTGGTACATGAATTGATGTGTAGACGAGAACGAGTGCTGTTGGCATTTGACATACTAAAAAGAGAATCACCACCGAAATGAGTGTCACTGTTACCCGGTTTTCAAGCCGTGAGGTCTAATATAAGAAATATAAATTATGTAAAACACATATGTTCAATTTAGCATTCAAAAGATTGGTTGAATTTTGAACTGAATTCAAATAAATTTTCGTTTTACCTGGAGTTTCAAAATGGGTGCCAGATTTTCACCTAGCATCAACATCCGTTCACGACGTGACGCGCGGACAGCTCTAATAAGGAAAAAGTTTAGGATTCCAAGAATAACCAGAGGTAACAGTACAAAAGAGATGGTCGTGAACCAATGGTAGAACAACCGAAATGCCTCACGCTTTCCAAACTGTACACCTGGAATGGAGAAAGCTATTATTACTGTCACTTTTTAGTCTAAATTAATATAATATAAAACCCACCGTTTCATTGAATTCTTCCAATTCTTCCATCTCAGCGGTTGCTCTCCATTCTAATGGAGTGGTTGACGTCAGAGCAAAGCAGATCATGCAGATTAAAATGCTCACTACAAAAGCCCGCTTTTTTGTACAGTAAATCTAGTCGCAAGAAATTGCAACATTTGCTAGTTACGTAGTACATAATATCTATATTTATAAGCTAATGCATTAGAGTAACAACTTGTTTGTTGTTGTTGTTTCCGGCTACATCTAATCGATATCAAATTCTAGACATTGTAAAACCTAAGTTCAAGCATTCCAACTCAAGATAATTGAAAAGCTTTTCCATGTCTATAAAGCTGGGTACACATAACTTAGCTACATACTTGCTCCTTTTCCTATGTCAAATTGCCTCACGAACAAGCAAACATGAAAGAAAATTTCCAAGAATATGTTTTACCTTAATTAATAATAATTTTCAAAAAGGGAGGAAGTTTCCCAATAACTACCTTTCGTTTCATTGGGTGACAAACAACAATATAGCGCTCGACTGTGAAAGACACTGTCAGCCAAACAGAGGATGAACCTGGAGAAATATTAAAAAGATTTATAACTTGATAAATTTTTAGAAAATCGCATTTTTAGCTTTCTTACTTGACGCATCCGTCACCCAAAGTCCAAATGGACTGTACCACCAGTAAAACCAAATATTCTTAACTATTGGAAAGTGTCTCCATGACATAGAAAATGAGAAGAGGAGATAGGCAATGTCCGTGATGGCGAGTGCGCGTTAAATATCTTC
>LJIJ01003391.1:0-19327 GCA_001718145.1 Orchesella cincta | reverse complement strand
ATGTAAGTGTAAAACGAAAGGTAATTGTTTTTAGATTTCAATGCTTCTTCCCCTTCTCCTGTTACTCTAACTCTCTTGTTATGTAGAGCCCTGGATGGAGAAAGTATAGGAATGTTAATTGGGTACATGTATACCTACCATAAATCCTAGCACGAAGAGCCGACGCTGAGATTGAAATAGAATACGTACAATGAAGATGAACTAGAAAAGTATGTTACATATTACATGCACAACACTATATCCCGTTGGTTTGTTGTCCACTAGAAAATTTCCCCAGAGACCTATTACAATTTCATATTCTGAGTACTACCATAAGCTTATTGGGTAAAGTTTTCGAGCATCCAAACAATAGAGATATACTTTGTTTTTAAAAACTACAATGAATAAGAGCCTCCCTTCCTCCAGATGCAGTCCCATATATTTTAAACTATAACTCATATGAGAAATCAATTTCAGTTATAATTCATTGCATATTTATGCATAGTTTGCGGGGTATACTAACGATAACTACTGAAGAAACCAACTTCATACCATCCCGGAAGAAACCAAGAGTGCAAAGGGCTATGAAATGATCACAGTTATCTATATTGTAATATGAACATAAAATTCTTATGATGTTTGCGTACCATGCGTCTCACGTTCCATTATTTATGTTGTATTGTGGGCCTACCCGTATTGGCAAATTTGTTCTTTCTCTGATAGCAGGGCCCGATAAGGAGCTACAACAAGGGAAGCCTCGTAGTAGTATTCATTTCATTGCAATTTTACATTGGATATTGGAGCAGCAGCTGCCTTGAGAAGGTCCATCGTGATTTATGTGGTGATTTGTAGGTTATGTAATGGCTTTTAGATTGTGGCTTCACGTCTCCTCTGCTCCACCATTTTCCACTATAATATAACTCCATAAATTCAACCGTTGTGTGTGTGTGTGTTTGCTATTTGTATGGATTGTGAGTGCCAAACAGCCACACTGTAATAATATGACAGGGAGGCAGAAGCGATACTCAAATCGCATGGAATGGAAAGCACAGCCGAAGGAAATTGTTGGGAAAGAGGAAAACAGTGTTGGAAAACAAGATAGCATACAGAGCACACAACACTATAGCTCCCCATTCCACACACCCATTTAATAATCCATACAAAGTCAAAATATACAAAATAGCTCGCATCTTGCGGCCTTATTATTATCGTCATCTTTCCATTCATCCGATCGCTACTGTTTTCTCGCCTACATTCCTTGGTTCCTGAAAGTTGCTATAAGTATCATCCTCATCGTGTTTCATTTCCACTGCTCCAGATAAACTTGTTCGTGGTTTGGTTTCGTGAATTCAAAGCTAGAGGAGTTGAGTGAATATATAATTTCAAAACATTTCCATAACCATTTATGAAGTTTGAGAATCATTTGCTGCAATGCAATGTATAGAGGAAATGGTATATTTGAGTTCCCCTTTGAAACTCATTCAAAGACGATAATGAATACTCAGAGTTCTGTGTATACATACGTAGATACACACAGCGGCGCTGTGGAACACACTTTGTGAAAGAAATCTTGGTATTCGAAATAGTATCATCATTTTGCTCACCGTTTTTAATGTTCATACGGTAGCGCTTTCGGGCAAATTGATAGAGATACGGGAGGATTAGTACGAAGAGTATTTCTAGCTAAATTGTATAGCACATTCCATTCCTGGTCTGGAGCTTTAATGTACAAGAAGTTACTACAGAGAACGAAAATACATTTATATAAAGTCAGCTATAAACTTGTAGTGTAGTTGAAGCAGTGGAGTTCATTTTATATACAAAATACATTAGTATATATACATATATAGCGGATCAACTTGAAAAGATATGCTTCTTTGTATTGGAAAGTAGGTCGATGGTCTTGACTTGTGGTGCAAGCAGGAGTGCATAAGAGGATGAGGAGAAGAGTGGGAACTTATCATGTAAGAGGGAACTTGGGGCGACATGAGGTTTGAAGCCAAGGGAAGGCGCATAAGCCTGAGTACCGGAGATGACGATGCCATTAGGCATACAGTGAAATAGTAAACAGCGGAAAAAATACACTACACTTCTCATCCTCCTGTAGGGCTATGAGCTTGAGTAGATTCTTGGTTCCCAAGCAAATATTATTAATTTTGATTTTTTCTTTTTCAAAATTGTTTTGAAAATTGTGTAACTTCTTCCTAATCATATCCATGTTGTGAGCTTTGTGTGACAAGTTGTTTGACGTGTTACGTTGTAATATTTCAACGTACAATAAAAAGTAGATAGTGTTAGAGACTATCTGAAAATTAGAGTGTTTTTGGTTTGTGTTTTATTTTGTGGTTTTTCCAAACTGCTTCAAAAGAGGTAGAGTCATCTTGAGAAGAGTTGGCGTCACCCGTTGGACCAAAAACCCGGAAAGTTGGCGGATACTGAAGACAATTCTGTAAGCAAAGGGTTTAAGGGATTTCGAGTAATTTACTCGTTTATCTCGTCATTGCTCTGATTATCATCATCATTCATAGTCAACAGTAGATCCCAGTCCACTTTCCCATATATATATAGGATAAGCAATCCTCACGTTGCTGATATGGCGATTTTCCTGCAAATATTTTGAAGCATACGGAATCGCACATTGTACTCATAAACCAGATTTTTGTTTTCAGCGTACAAGCGAATGACCTGCAATCCAGTTCCTGGAAAGTTGCGTCATTCGTGATGTACAATTGAAAATTTGACAAAAAACAGTTACACATATTCACAATCCATACCATCATCAAGTATTATCATATGGAATGATTAAGGGAGTTCACTTTTTTCTTTCGTAGCAAGTGAAAATTATGCAGTTAGCTCATTTTGAAGGCTGACACATGAGAATTTCTGGAATTTTGGCTTGGCTTTTGTGAATTCTTGTTGTTGTTGAGTCGTGACCTTAGCTAATCAGCTACCTACTTCTTTCAACTTTCATACCAGGTACTGGCTGAAACCGAAGAGTAGTAGGATAAGCGATATTGGGTAGAGGACTCTAGACAAGTAGCATAAAAAGCTGAAATTTTACCTGAAAATTCATAAAACAACGCATCATCATCATCCTTTTTCGACTATTTACTTTCTTGCATGCCAAGTGGTACATTGAAGTAAATAGTAACATAGATGATTGATGCAATTATTACTACAAATTTGGTAGCATTTTCGAACTTTTTGGAACAAGTATCTGGCATAGTGATAGTACTAGGGAGAGTGACGTGGCATAGCATAGTTCATATATAGACTATAGCAAGCAGTGACTTGCAACACCTTGCGGCTATAGGTTTTTGTTTACAGTTTAGCCAACCAGGTGGGCTAGTGCCATTAGCACTCAAGTAGTAATTCACATATTATACAGTCTAGCTTAGTGGAAGTTGACTGGAAAACCAGATAGGTGGAAGAACATTTGACTTTTGGTTATCAAAGACTAGTTGAGCATACACACACATTACCTTTTGAGATTTGGTATTGATTTATGAGGAATGGGAGTTGAAGGGACTAGCTTTATCACAAAGCAAGACTGAAAGCAGCCTACGCAGTGGTAAATACCGTTCATTCAACCCAAACCATCAACTTGATTCACCTACAAATATACAATCATACCAGCAAATAGCAACAACTTGGACTTGTCATCATACAGCATCGATTCCATTAATCTTTTTGAAGATTATCAACAACAAACAGAAGTCATCATGATTTCTTTGGAAGAAGTAACACGTTTGATTGAACAAGCCAAGGCGGAGCTTACAGCTACATTCAACACCAAGCTTAAAGACATGAATCAAGTGATGACGGATCACATGGCGAAATATGACAAATTCGTGCATGATACCGAGATCAACTTCAGCTATTTAGACAAAACAATGAAGATATTTAATTCGAGAATCAACAACAATGCTGACCTCATAGCTGAGATACAGTCTCAATTGGAAACTACTTCATCAGAAGACGATGAAGACAAGGAAGAGGGTGACGTAATAACAGCTGCCTCAGCATCAGGAAATAAGAAATATACAAAGAAAGATTTGTCAACATCATTGGCAAAGGCTTTTCAAAATGTACGCCTTTCCACAGTTTCTACGAACATCAAACCTCCCTTGTTTGATATGAAATCAATGACTGCTGAAACATACCTCAACAAAGTGGAGCTTTACTTTAGATCCACCCTACAAACCGACTACTATCAGTCGTGGAATCAATCCTTTCCCCGGATCACAAATTATGGTGGACTCACCAACAACAGAGTGAAAACTTGGCAAGATTTTCGCACAGAATTCATCAACAAATATGATGGATGGTACCACAACAGCATTCGCATCACGGAGTTGAAGACAGAGAGCAACTTTACATGATACAACTGAACGATTTATTTATGAAATGGTAGAACTATCACGAACGTGCTACCCAAAGAGAAGGACGAAGATTTTCATGTGAAGCATGCCCAGTCGAGATTACATCCACGTCTTCGTGTTGCAATCGGAACCGGATTTAAATCCAGCGTAAAAGATTTGATCTGGCGTGCGAACTTGCAACCGTGAACCTGAAAGCTCAAGATGAACTGACAGGTTTGATTAACAAAATCCCACCAATGTACGAGCACGAGAAGGTAAAGAAGAATTCACCGGGTAAACAGGATAACCGACCAGGCAACAAGCCAAAATCTGAGGCAAATGACAACAGCAGTAAACAGGGACAAGATGGGAACAAGGTGGAAAAGGTGGCAAATTTGATAAAACCAACAGACGAGGAGCACCAACACGTCATCCATTTCCAACAGATACTCCATGCCTAGCACAAGCAAATCCGACCCTCAAGGGATTGATATGGATGTCAGTGGGAAATTCAGAGGAAGACAATCCAGAATGCCCCATTGGAACAATTCGTATGTTTCAAATGCGGTGGACTCAACCACAAAGCAAAAGAATGTCCAGTGAGACCGGTTTTGCGATGTTGTGCGTAATGAGGATGGAAGATATATACCAATCAACAGCAATGATCCAATTCTTACAGTCAGACCAGGAAGATGGTGAATATGAGGAATCGAGAGATGATTCTCATTATTAGAGGAAAATGCGGCTACTAAGTGTACCGATTTTCCCATATTTAACCTTCCCAGTAATCAGTTTTCAAGAAACAGTCAACAACAGTCCAATAGCAATAGACCAAGTTCATCTTTTATCAAAAGATGGAAATAACGGATTTCCAATCTTCGCACTTATGCTCGAAGCCTTGTGCGGACGACTCTACATACAGGTTTGCAGCCTTTTCTTTGGGCCCAATAACGAGGAGACTACAAACCGATATCGAGCGTTTGAGAGTTATGTTTAAGGACAAAGTGGAAGATGGAAATATCCAAGAAATAAAATCTACATCATTTGAGTCGAACATCACGTTTCGTCTATTAAAAATATGTGGATGGAAGTGAATCATGTGCAATGTGAGGTACAAGATCCAAGGGATAGGTACAAGCATTGATTGTCCGGACAAACAAGTTTGCTAACAAAAAGCATGCCAAGTATTGGTAGCTATTTTGAAACGTAAACTAATTACACACATGACACATCCAATGACAATTGTAAATAAATCCAGGCATATACTAAGTTCAACCAACATAGAAGTTCGAATAATGACCAATCAGGGTACAACCTTTAACCAGAATCACTTCGCGAGGAAATACCATGTTCCATGATGCTTTAAAAGCGGAACACTTCACTGCTACAGATTCTCAACCTATTTGGGAGGAACGGATTTACTGGTATAAAGTCAACCAGTTAGTCCAATTATGAAAGTCTTGTAAGATTTATGTGGATTTGTTAGAACAAGAACTAACAAACCAGAGCAATTACGTCTAAAATTTGGCGGAGACACTATCAGGGTGTTACAACATTTTTCAAAATGAAATCAACAACAACCAGTCGTGGGAGATTACAATTTCCCAGTTGTTTAACAAACAAAACTTATTTCATAAGTTACTACGAACGGAGCAAACCGCTACCGTAAAATTTATTCGCGTTTTGGAAGACGAGGAGAAAGACGAATGAGGAGACGTTAAAACAACAACAATAGTACAATATCCCACGACTGGTTGTTGTTGCATTTCATTTTGAAAAAATGTTTGTAACACCCCTGATAGTGTCTCGCCAAATTTTGACGTAATTGCTCTGGTTTGTTAGTTCTTGTTCTAACAAATCCACATAAATCTTACAAGACTTTCATAATTGGACTAACTGGTTGACTTTATACCAGTAAAATCCATTCCTCCCAAATAGGTTGAGAATCTGTAGCAGTGAAGTGTTCCGCTTTTAAAGCATCATGGAACATGGTATTTCCTCGCGAAGTGATTCTGGTTAAAGGTTGTACCCTGATTGGTCATTATTCGAACTTCTATGTTGGTTGAACTTAGTATATGCCTGGATTTATTTACAATTGTCATTGGATGTGTCATGTGTGTAATTAGTTTACGTTTCAAAATAGCTACCAATACTTGGCATGCTTTTTGTTAGCAAACTTGTTTGTCCGGACAATCAATGCTTGTACCTATCCCTTGGATCTTGTACCTCACATTGCACATGATTCACTTCCATCCACATATTTGTTAATAGACGAAACGTGATGTTCGACTCAAATGATGTAGATTTTATTTCTTGGATATTTCCATCTTCCACCTTGTCTAAAACATAACTCTCAAACGCTCGTTCTCGGTTTGTAGTCTCCTCGTTATTGGGCCCAAAGAAAAGGCTGCAAACCTGTAGAGTCGTCGGCACATGGCTTCGAGTATAAGTGCGAAGATTGGGAAATCCGTTTATTTCCATCTTTTGGATAAAAGATGAACTTGGTCTATTGCTGTTGGACTGTTGTTGACTGTTTCTTGAAAACTGATTACTGGGAAGGTTAAATATGGGAAAATCGGTACACTTAGTAGCCGCATTTTCCTCTAATAATGAGAATCATCTCTCGATTCCTCATATTCACCATCTTCCTGGATCTGACTGTAAGAATTGGGATCATTGCTGTTGATTGGTATATATCTTCCATCCCTCATTACGCACAACATCGCAAAACCGGTCTCACTGGGACATTCTTTTGCTTTGTGGTTGAGTCCACCGCATTTGAAACATACGAATTGTTCCAATGGGGCATTCTCTGGATTGTCTTCCGTCTGAATTTCCCCACTGACATCCATATCAATCCCTTGAGGGTCGGATTTGCTTGTGCTAGGCATGGAGTATCTGTTGGAAATGGATGACGTGTTGGATGCTCCTCGTCTGTTGGTTTTATCAAATTTGCCACCTTTTCCACCTTGTTCCCATCTTTGTCCCTGTTTACTGCTGTTGTCATTTGCCTCAGATTTTGGCTTGTTGCCTGGACGGTTCTCCTGTTTCCTCGGTGAGTTCTTCTTTACCTTCTCGTGCTCGTACATTGGTGGGATTTTGTTAATCAAACCTGTCAGTTCATCTTGAGCTTTCAGGTTCATGGTTGCAAGTTCGCACGCCAGGATCAAATCTTTTGCGCTGGATTTAAATCCTGTTCCGATTGCAACACGAAGACGTGGATGTAATCTCGACTGGGCATGCTTCACATGAAAATCTTCGTCCTTCTCTTTAGGGTAGCACGTTCGTGATAGTTCTATTTCATAAATAAATCGTTCAGTTGTATCATGTAAAGTTTGCTCTCTTGTCTTCAACTCCGTGATGCGAATGTTGTTGTGGTACCATCCATCATATTTGTTGATGAATTCTGTGCGAAAGTCTTGCCAAGTTTTCACCCTCTGTTGTTGGTGAGTCCACCATAATTTGTGATCCGGGGAAAGGATTGACTCCACGACTGATAAGTAGTCGGTTTGTAGGGTGGATCTAAAGTAAAGCTCCACTTTGTTGAGGTATGTTTCAGCAGTCATTTTTTCGGAGGTTTGATGTTTGTAGAAACTGTGGAAAGGCGTACATTTTGAAAAGCCTTTGCCAATGATGTTGACAAATCTTTGTATATTTCTTCTTTCCTGATGTTGAGGCAGCTGTTATTACGTCACCCTCTTCCTTGTCTTCATCGTCTTCTGATGAAGTAGTTTCCAATTGAGACTGTATCTCAGCTATGAGGTCAGCATTGTTGTTGATTCTCGAATATCTTCATTGTTTTGTCTAAATAGCTGAAGTTGTCCTCGGTATCATGCACGAATTTGTCATATTTCGCCATGTGATCCGTCATCACTTGATTCATGTCTTTAAGCTTGGTGTTGAATGTAGCTGTAAGCTCCGCCTTGGCTTGTTCATCAAACGTGTTACTTCTTCCAAAGAAATCATGATGACTTCTGATTGTTGTTGATAATCTTCAAAAGATCAATGGAATCGATGCTGTATGATGACAAGTCCAAGTTGTTGCTATTTGCTGGTATGATTGTATATTTGTAGGTGAATCAAGTTGATTTGGGTTGAATGAACGGTATTTACCACTGCGTAAGCTGCTTTCAGTCTTGCTTTGTGATAAAGCTAGTCCCTTCAACTCCCATTCCTCATAAATCAATACCAAATCTCAAAAGGTAATGTATGTGTATGCTCAACTAGTCTCTGATAACCAAAAGTCAAATATTCTTCCACCTATCCTGTTTTCAAGTCAACTTCCACTAAGCTAGACTGTTATTATGTGAATTACTACTTGAGTGCTAATGGCACTAGCGCCACCTGGTTGGCTAAACTGTAAACAAAACCTATAGCCAAGGTGTTGCAAGTCACTGCTTGCTATAGTCCTATATATGGACTATGCTATGCCACGTCACTCTCCCTAGTACTATCACTATGCTCCAGATACTATAGTTCCAAAAGGTTGTTCGAAAATGCTACCAATTTGTAGTATAATTGCATCAATCATCTTATGTTACTATTTTACTTCAATGCTACCAACACTTGGCATGCAAGAAGTAAATAGTCGAAAAAGGATGATGATGATGCGTTGTTTTATGAATTTTCAGGTAAATTTCAGCTTTATTATGCTACTTGTCAAGAGTCCTCTACCCAAATATCGCTTAATTACTACTACTCTTCCGGTTTCAGCCAGTACCTGGTATGAAGTGGAAGAAGTAGGTAGCTGATTAGCTAAGGTCACGACTCAACAACAACAAGAATTCACAAAGCCAAGCCAAAATTCCTGAAATTCTCATGTGTTAGCCTTCAAAATGAGCTAACTGCATAATTTTCACTTGCTACGAAAGAAATGTGAACTCCCTTAATCATTCCATATGATAATAATTGATGATGGTATGGATTGTGAATATGTGTAACTGTTTTCTGTCAAATTTTCAATTGTACATCACGAATGACGCAACTTTCCAGGAACTGGATTGCAGGTCATTCGCTTGTACGCTGAAAACAAAAATCTGGTTTGAGTAAATGTGCGATTCCGTATGCTTCAAACTAAATCGCAGGTAATCGCCATATCAGCAACGTGAGGATTGCTTATCCTATAAATATATGGGAAAGTGGACTGGGATCTACTGTTGAACTATGAATGATGATGATAATCGGAGCAATGACGAGACTAACGAGTATCAGCGAAACCAGACTAGGTTGTCAACTTACTCGAAATCTCATAAACCTTTTGCTTACAGAATTATCTTCAGTATCCGTCAACTTTCCGGGGTTTGGTCCAACGGGTGACGACGCCAACTCTTCTCAAGATGACTCTACCTCTTTGAAGCAGTTTGGAAACCACAAAATAAAACACAAACCAAAAACACTCTAATTTTCAGATAGTCTCTATCACTATCTACTTTTTACTACTACGTTGAAAAGTACAACGTATCTCGTCAAAACGATGGTCACACAATATTCACAACAGGATAATGATTAGGAAGAGTTACACAATTTTCAAAACAGTTTGAAAAAAGAATTAAAAATAATAAATATTTTCTCAACCAAGAATCTACTCAAGCTCATAGCCCTACAGGAGGATGAGAAGTGGTCGTGTATCTTTTCCCTGTTTACTATTTCCTGTATGCCTAAATGCATCGTCATAAGCCGGCAATCAAACTTCAGCTCCTTCTTGCGTGAACCTCATTTAGCCCCAAGTCCACAGACATGATAGATCCCACTCTTAAAGAGCAGTGCTTGATACCGCATTTAAAAATGTGTCAGAGGTAAATTCTCATTATGGCGCATAACACAGTAATTTTTAAAATGCTTAACATTTGGTACTCGCTTTGTTGTGTAGTTGTAACATTATCCCAGTTCTGGACGGACGGTCGTACAAAGTTGAGAAAGTAATGACGGGAAGTTTTATGACACAAGTGGAACTGAACGGCAATGTGGCGAGCATTTTCAAATACGTCCGCAATGTCTGAATATCAAGAGTTGAACGGAAGATCTAATAAATTTTAACAAAACGTTCTGTGTCACTTTACAATTATCTTATGAGTATAAGAATTCGCAAATACCTTGTCCCGACGGCCAGCTCAGTGCTTGCAACTGAACTTTATACAATACGTTCCGTCGAACTGTAACAATTATCAAGGAACCATTTGCCAACATACTGACACAGTTAAACGTAAATCATTAAATTATTTCAATAATTTTTATCCATTTTCATTTCAACTGTAGTGGTTTTAGGGATATGCGATTGGAACAGAGATTGGATAAAAAATCCAAACATGTTTCTTAAAGATGCAACTCAGGCAACTGTTGAGTTTGGCTTCTATAACAACAACGGGGCCAGAACGGAGTCGATTAAGAGTAATGCTTTAGTTGCAATTGAAGTTTTAAATCATTTTCTAATAGATTATTATGGTTGGCTAGCAAACATTTGGCAGTCTGCTTTGTCCGGATGAATACAAAATGGCCAGGCATAACAGTACAAAATGGTACAACAAGCCTACCGACACTTGACAGCATATCTTACGACTACCAAGAAACATATTGGGTTGGTGGATGAAGAGGGGTTCAATAAAGCTGAGAATTCACAGTGCACAATATCAGAGCCAGTTGTGATGGATTTAGCAGAAAAAATAGAAAGGTTGCGTGCACGGAATGGTATTTTTATCTTTGTGAGAAAAAGACAAAACTAGCAAAACGTACAACTGTGAAACTGCCATATGAAATTCCCAAGGTAATGTGACTCATAGTATTCAGAAGTACCGGAAATTCAATTTTGTAATAGTAGCTAAAATATTAAACTGTATTACAGCATCGGGGTGGAACGAAGAACGCCATGCTAGAATATATCCGATATGTAAAACTCATATGCAAAAATCCAAATTATCCCGTACTTTTTCAATTTTGAAGCAATCACACGATAAAACAATACTTTTAGATTTGTTTTTATTGTGTAACATTTTATAAAGCAACTATGATTTTCATGTTAACTTCTTTAATGTTACAGATACGATACAAATAAAATATGAACTACGAAAGTTCTTGAAAATAATGATGTAATTATTTAGGTATTGATGTCAGGATAGGATCATTTCAGTAGGTAATCAGAAAGATTGTCTTCACCGGATGGCACTTATATATTTGTGAGAAACTAACAAAACCATTTAAGCCGTCATCTTTAAAACTGCCATACAGATTCAAGGTGAATTGATTTTTTCAAACAATTTTTTGAAAATTGAAATTTATTCACACATTCATACATACGGCATCGGGAATCAGGATGGAACAAAGGACGAAAGGTGTAATTATGTATTCCATGTTTTTATAAAATACATTAAGCAATCAAAAAAGAACTTTGTCAAACCGTTTCATGATTTTGGATTTTTTCTGCTAATCCCTTGCTCATAAGTAGGAGCTTCGCCTTCTTTTTAATAAATAAAATATCATAATAAAATATTTATTTGCAGCGTTTTACCGCTTCTATTTTAATGGGCTGTACTACACCTCTTATTTCACGAAAAAACCAGAATGCTTAATAAAATCAATGCGATAACGTTGACGTTAAAGAATTTAAGTACACTAATTTAACATTAAAGTCAGTTTTTGAATGATTATGTTGTATGACTAGTCATCGATACCTACTTGAGTACACCATGCAAATACTTTTCAATGAAATAAAACCCCTTGTAACACAATAGATTATGATGCTGATATTACAATCATAAGCATAAATTTGGACCACGTATGAAAGTATATTTATTAAACAGGACCGATTAGTAAATACTATAATAATTAATATACTCTAATATCATCAAATAATAAAAAGATCTCTTCATCTTTTTCATTCTCTCGTTATATGGCATCTCAAACCGTTCCTATTTACAGAATTTCACTTTACAATATGTGAAGAAAAAAAGTTGTCACGCGTCATTTATTTAAGAAAACAAGAACGAGAAATAACTTCGTGGAATAAATGAAAAAAATAACATTCGGAATTACAGACTAAACAAAAGAACATTGGAGCTGATTCATTAATTAATTCTATTGATTTAAATATCATTGCAATTTTTAGAAAAACCAGCTCATTCCACGTGTACGAAACTCCTTACAGGATATTATTAACTATTTATTTTCGAGATGAAGTTACTTTTACATGGTTTCCACTCAAAATTTCATCGCTGAGCAGTAAATTAGTCACTATAAAATACTGTAAAATAAGAACCAAACACCATTTTTAATAATAACGGATGAGTCCAAAAAAATTGCTCAATTTATCAAATTATTTTTGTATCGACCTCAACGTAATCGTTGCTTTTTGAGACAGAGCAATTCATAAAAACCATTTGAAACTGGATTCAGGGAAATCCCAGTTTGTGTGTCAATGCCAACGACTTGATTATCCACTCTTTAATTTGGGTAGATGACAAAGCTTGTTCGATAATGGAATCGGCATCGAACCAGCAATTTCCAGCTTGTTTTTCAAAACTTCTGTAAACGCTTTGGCTAAAAACCGTTGTGCTGATGTGAACTCTTTGTCCATTTCCGACGAGTTCTGTACTTTTAAAATAAAACAAGGTCAAGTCAGGTTAAAAAACAGGTTCATGTTGAATTTTTTAAAAATTAATATATACCACAGCCGGCGACTTTATATGCATCGTATTTAGAAGTTTGAGCTCAAAAGCATATGAACCTGGAATGACAAACCCGTCTTCAATGCTGGCATGTAAAACATTTAGTACATTCCAAGCAGCAACCTAACTCTGATGAAAGGATTGTTTAAATTTCATTTGTTGGAAATGATATATATTATAAGGATTTGCATTTTTTACATACAAATTGGATAAAAAAATTTCACCTTGGTTTGAGCTCTTGAAAATGAAGACGAGCCTTCAATGAAAATTGATACATTTTCAGAGTTTTCCGCTTCTGAAAGTTCAACTTTGCACTGAAAAATTAATATAATATTGTCACCCTTTAATTTATTGACAGCTATTAAATAAAATTATTAATTGTCAAACTAACCTCGGCTTCCATTGTGTTCTCCACTCTTTCTATAATTTCAAGCCTGTGAGTTGCCCCTGTATTATCTTTCTTATTGTAAATGCGTAAAACAGCATCTAGGCCAATCTGAAAACATATTCATTTTCATATTGTTTCAGCAACATTTTTGAAGGTTTCAAAATAAGAGAAATCTTTACCAATGCCAGGTTTTTCTCTTTTGTATTTAAAGTTGATATAGCAACATCAAAAAGAAAAGACCTATCCATTTTCACTGGAATTTTCATATTGTCCAAAACGCTGAGCGCTTCCATGCAATCAGTCTCCAGCCATTCCACAACCTTTTTGATATGGAAACCTTTCGAAATAGCTTCGTAAACTAATTGAACCAACGCTTCACAAAGTTGCACGATGGATTCAACATCACATTGGACAATATTGGTATTGTTTTCTTTTAAGACCATGGAAACAATGGAGTGTAGTAGTTGCTAAAACATTAAATATTTGAAATTAAAAATAAGCATTATTTGTATAGATAATGGTAATTGTTACCTTGCTTATTTCCCAATTCTTATTTCTAGTCGGTGTCTGAGGCTTAACTTTATTTCTTCGTTTTTTATTTTTTCCACTAAATATGATAAAACGGCTGACAATATCTGTTGACATATGACTTCCTCAAAGAAAACTGCTAAGCTCACTACCATTCCAATAAGAAGAAGATGAAACACGGTTTGCACGTTCGAAAATAAATCCAGAGCTTTCACCGGCTTCATCTTGTCTCCTTTAGAATGAACCCTTGTGTACTCTAGCCGTAGCCAGAGTGCTCCAGTTTCTTGTAAAAGTTTTGCATTTGCAAATAAATCCCACTTTCAATAAGAACCTTGAAAATGTCCGGTATTTTCTAGCCTTCAGCATTTTCAAAATGCCAGACAATGTAATCTCTCAAAATTGCCTCATCTGATTTAAAAAATGATTTAAATCTGTAGTGTTGTGAAAGGTATTCCATTTCTCTTCTAATTTTTCCTTCCAAGTCCACATAAATCACTTGGTTATAACATTTTGAAATTTCTCTTTCCATCGCAATTGGAAATGACATTCGGTACCTTGGATTTTTATCTTCACAGGTGCAACGAACTGTAGTTAATGTTGTCATTCCAGACAATACGTTCACTAGAATTAGCAAACTTTGGGTCGTTGAGTTTTTTACGATATTGGTAGTCAGCAAGGATAAACCCAAACTCTGTCCTATCGAAGCTCAAATGAACACTGGAATCAAATTTCCTGCTTTTCCAGCTAGGCTTGTTTCCATCCGTTTCCCACAAATAAATCCAAAATGGCAACGGTTGGCTAAATGTATGAAATATCAGATTGTTCTGATCCCGTAGTGTTTCAACTCTGAAAATCTTTTTATACTTGTCTTTGCTGGTGGGGCAGTGACTCCAGTAATAGCAATTCCTTTGTAAGCATTAGGAAATATAACGGCAAGTAAAAGCCACAAACCCAGTACGATTCGGGTTTACTGCATGCTGTATACGTAGTTTGGTATACAGTAGCTATGCTCTACAAGGCTCGAATAAAGGAAAAAATAAGCATTAAAATCTGACTTGTTAAGCTTTTTCACACAAAGGAAGCAGTGTGTCATCCCGGCAAGAAGCGGAAATGAAACTTAGCAACGCTATCCAACAATTCAACTGGAAAGGTTGGAAGTAATACATGAATGTGAGATATACTTTGGTATGGCATGTGAGAAAGGAGAAAGCATCATCAGAAACTATAACTGTCAAATGTCTGATAATAGATGGCATTTTGTCAAAACGTGAAGCAAATTTAAAGTCGTTTAGCAACCGATTTTCCGGATAGATAATTGGCCAGAAACCAAGACGACTTTCTTCCTATTCACTGGAATTCACTGAGTTCCCTAAGAATTCGATGATGGTTGTCGAATATTCTTCGTGTCTGCTTATGTTTATGCAAGCAGATGCATGCTCTACTTTTTAAGCTTATGCTAAATAAGTCATGCCCAGTCGGAAGGAAATACCTGACTGGAGTTCTTTTTATATATACAACCGTGTATTTGCGGAAGTATAAATAGCTTCGAAGGAGAAGCTAGCCACAGTCTTATTTTTGTTCTGTTACTCTGCTCAAGTTGCTCAAGCTCCTTGAACGCGTATCTTTTCTGAGGTTTCCCAGAAAAGTTATCAGTTTCTGATTTCCTCTCGCGAGACGTTCAGAAACCGAATTCCCTGACTACTCTATACCTTAGTAGAGTATAAAACCTAAATCTTTGTTTCCTAAAAAACCTTATTTCTCATACTGACCAATTGCCCATAAATGCATGATCTTCGATCATTGTGTAGCAAAAGAACCCAGTAAGGTTGATGCATAAAACTTCAAGCATAAATTAAGGGAAATTGCATGAAAGATTTTTCACACAACATCATCCTTACAAAATTGGCGATCCTGCCAGGAACACAAGTTGGTCAGTATTAACTTTTTTAAATAATGGCAGCTAATAGACGTAGAGCTGCGCGCGTCCGCTTGCAGACGCGGGTGGAGGAGAACCGCCCTTTGCGGGAGCTGGTGCTGTTCACCATAGCCCAGAAAGGTTAGTGGTAGGAGGAACCAGCAAATAGCCCTCCACCACCGTACGTTGAGGCAGGTCAACCGCCTCGACAACCACTGTTGGCTGGAAATTCAGCATGAACAAACTTGCGTGAAAATGTTGAAAATATGATGGCATTGCAAAATGCTCAAATAATCAACATGGACCGACAACATAATGAATCTATGGAGGGCTTGCGAGGTATCGTGAGCTATTGTAGCAGCAATGGATAGATTCCGCCGCGGGTGCAGGTGTTAATGCCCATCCACAGGCAGTCCCACCTCCAATACCACCACACCACAAGGCATGGACACAGGAGAGTGGTTCCTCCTGGATTCCAGCAACAACCAAAAAACACACCACTTAAAAACCAGCGATATTAAGATTCCAACATATGCTGGATTCTATGGATTTAAAACACCATACGATTTTTGCTTGAGCCTTGAAAAATACCAAGCCGTAGTAGCCTATTCAAATGAAGACATGTTAATGCATGTCATTCCATTGTCTTCTTGTAGCTGAGTTGCTTATAAATTCATTTCTCAAACGCCTTTTAAAATTCACAAATTTGGAAGGAGGCTCATGGCGATACCAGTTATATGCATCACCTACGAGAGACAATGGAATGACATGCATTAACATGTCTTCATTTGAATAGGCTACTACGGCTTGGTATTTTCAAGCTCAAGCAAAAAATCGTATGGTGTTTTAACATCCATAGATCCAGCATATGTTGGAATCTTAATATCGCTGGTTTTTAAGTGGTGTGTTTTTGGTTGTTGTGGAATCCCAGGAGGAACCACTCTCCTGTGCCTTGCACTTGTGGTGGTGTGGTATTGGAGGTGGATGCCTGTGGATGGGCATTAACTCCTCCACCCGCGGCGAATCTATCCATTGCTGCTACAATAGCTTCACGGATACCCTCGCAAGCCCTCCATAGATTCATTATGTTGTCGGTCCATGTTGATTATTTGAGCATTTTGCAATGGCCATCATATTTTCAACATTTTCACGCAAGTTTTCATGCTGAATTCAGCCAACAGTGGTTGTCGAGGCGGTTGGCCTGCCTCAACGTACGGTGTGGAGGGGTATTCGGCTGGTTTCCACCTACCACTAGCCTTCTGGGCTATGGTGAACAGCACCAGCTCCCGCAAGGGCGGTTCCTCTCCACCTGCTCTGCAAGCGGTACGCGCAGCTCTACGTCTATTAGCTGCCATTATTTAAAAAGGTTAACTACTGACCAACTTGTGTATCCTGCAGGATCGCCATTTTGTAAGGATGAGGTGTTAGTGAAAAATGCTTTCATGCATTTCCCTTAATTTATGCTTGAGTTTTATGCATCAGCCTTACTGGGTTCTTTTGCTACATCATGATCGAAGATCATGCATTTTAAAGGCAATTGGTCAGTATGAATAAATAAAAGGTTTTTTTTAGGAAACAAAGATATAGGTTTATACTCTACTAAAGTATAGAGTAGTCAGGAAATTCAGTTTCCAAACGTCTCGTGAGAGAAATCAGAAACTGATAACTTTTCTGGAAGCCTCAGAAAAGATACGCGTTCAAGGAGCTTCAGAACTTGAGCATAGTAACGGACAAAAATAAGACTGTGGCTAGTCTCATTTGAAGCTATTTATACTTCCGCAACACACGGTTGTAATATGTGAAGAGAACTCCAGTCAGGTATTTCCTTCCGACTGGGTATAGACATATTTAGCATAAGCTATAAAAAGTAACATGCATCTGCTTGCATAAACATAAGCAGACACGAAGAATATTCCTGACAAACCATCATCCGAATTCTAGAAAACTCAGTAATTCCAGTGAATATGAAGGAAAGTCGTCTTGGTTCTGGCCATTATCTATCCCGAAAACCGGTTGTTAAGCGACTTCAAATATGCTTCACGCTTTGACAAATGTCATCTATCAGACAATTGACAGTTATAGTTTCCGATGATGCTTACTCATTTCTCACATGCCATACCAAAGTATACCTCACATTCATGTACTACTTTCAACCTTCCAGGTTTAATTGTGTTGGATAGCGTTGCTAAGTTCATTTCCCTTCTGCTGTGATAACACCACTGCTTCCTTTGTGTAAAAAAGCTAAATAAGTCGGATTTTAATGGTTATTTTTTCCTTTATTCAAGCCTTGTTGAGCATAGCTACTCTATACCAAACTACGTATACAGCATGCAGTCGACTCTAATCGTACTTGTCTGTGGCTTTTACTTGCCGTTATTTTTCCTAATGCTTATAAGGGAATTGCTATTACTGGAGTCACTGCCCCACCAGCAAAGACAAATATATAAAAACATTTTCAGAGATGGAAACACTATGGATCGGAACAATCTGATATTTCACACATTTAGCCAACCGTTGTCATACTGGATTAATGGGTGGGAAACGAATGGATACAAGCCTAGCTGGAATAGCAGGAAATTTGATTCCAGTGTTCATATAAGCTTCGAAAGAACAGAGTTTGGGTTTGTCCTAGCTGACTACCAGTATCGAAAAAAACTCAACGACCCAAAGTTTGCTAATTCTAGCGAACGTATTGTCTGGAATGACAACATTAACTATTAATTTCGTCGCACCCGTGAAAGATAAAATCCAAGATACCGGATGTCATTTCCAAATTGCGCTGGAAGGGAAATTTCGAAATGTTATAACCAAGTGATTTATGTAGACTTGGAAGGAAATTAGAAGAGAAATGGAATACCTTTCACGCCACTACAGATTCAAATCATTTTTTAAATCCGATAGTCAATTTTGAGAGATTACATTGTCTGGCATTTTGAAAATGCGGAAGGCTCGAGAATACCGGACGTTTTCAAGATTCTTATTGAAAGTGGGATTTATTTGCAAATGCAAAACTTTTACAAGCAACTGGAGTACTCTGGGCTACGGCTAGAGTACACAAGGGTTCATTCTAAGGAGACAAGACTAAGCCGGTGAAAGCGCTGGATTTATTTCGAACGTGCAAGTGTGTTTAATCTCCTTCTTATTGGAATGCTTGTGAGCTTAGCAGCTTTCTTTGAGGAAGTCATATGTCAACAGATATTGTCGCCGTATTTTTATATTTACTGGACGAAATAAAAAAAACGAAGGAATAAAGTTAAGCCTCCGACACTGATTCGAAATAAGAATTGGGAATAAGCAAGGTAAAAATTAAAATTATCTAAAAAACAATGCTTATTTTTAATTTCAATTTTAATGCTTTAGCAACTACTACACTCCATAGTTTCCATGGTTTTAAAAGAAAATAATACCGATATTGTCCAATGTGATGTTGAATCCATCGTGAACTTCTTGTGAAGCGTTGTTTCAATTGGTATACGATGCCTATGTCGAAAGGTTGCCA